>VMDO01036518.1:0-15086 GCA_007922755.1 Pedetes capensis
TTTATGATGTTGAAAAAATGTATTTGTAATGAAAAGGTCATTGGTCTGACAAAATTCTATCATGCGATCTCCAGCTTCGTTTCTGTCACCAAGACCATATTTTCCAACTACTGAGCCTTCTTCTTTGTTTCCAACCTTTGCATTCCAGTCACCAGTGATTATCAGTATGTCTTGATTGCATGTTTGATCTATTTCAGATGGCAGAAGCTGGTAGAAGTCTTCCCTTTCTTCATTTGTGGCCTTAGTGGTGGGTGCATAAATTTGAATAATAGTCACCTTAATTGGCCTTCCTTGTAGGTGTATGGATATTATTCTGTCACTGACAACATTGTATTTCATGACAGATCTTGAGATGTCTTTTTTGATGATGAATGCAACCCCATTTCTCTTTAATTTGTCATTCCCAGCATAGTAGACCATATGATTGTCTGACTCAAAATGGCCTATGCTGGTCCATTTTAGCTCACTGATGCCTAGAATGTCAATGTTTATGTGATCCATTTCTCTTTTAATGATTTCTAATTTGCCTAGATTCATACTATGGACATTCCATGTTCCAATTATTAATGGATGTTTACAGTTGTTTTTCCTCATTTTGAGTCGTGTCACATCATCACGTTGAGCACCCTGGGGTTTTACTCCATTTCCCTCATCATGGTAGACTCTACTTGGAGGAGGCAACTCTTCCCCAGTAGTCTTTTGAGTGCCTTCCAACCTGGGGGGGTCATTTTCAGGCACTATATCTGACAGTGTTTCTTTGCTGTTCATAGGGTTTTCAATGGCTAGTTGTTTTGGGAGTGGTTCACCAGGTCCTACTCCCTAGTCTGTCTTAGTCTGGAAGCTCAGCTAAAAACCTGTCCACCATGGGTAACCTTGCGCATATCTGAGGTACCAGTGTCAGAGCTCTCAGCCTCATCACAACACACAAGCCCCCACAGTGCGGCAAACTGACAGACATGTGGGGGATTTGTATGCTAGGGCTGCCAAAATAAAGTACCACTTTTGGTGGTACTTGTTTTCTCACAGTTCTGCAGTCTAGAAGTCTAAGATCCTGGTAGTAACAGATTTGTTTCTTTGGAGGCCTCTCTCTTTGGCATATAAATGGCTGTCTTCATGTCCACATGACATTTCCTGTCTATGTCTGTGTCTAAATTTTCTCCTCACCTGGGGATACCAGTCATATTGGGTTAAGATCTATCCTAATGACTTCATTTTAACTCAATAGCCTCCATAAAGACTATTTTCTCCAAAACAGTCATATTCTAAGGTACTAGGGATTAGACCTTTGATATATGAATTTAGGAAGACACAACTATTCCCTTAACATAAGTGACCTAAAGAAAGGTATGACTGTGCTTTGTACCTTCTGGTACAAATTAGAGTAGATATATCTGTTCCTCCAAGGAGGAGAGCTGAGTCTGCTAAGCAGGATGTCATAAGTGATGCTGAATAAGTAGAAAGAGGAATGAAGAGAGCAGAGAAAATCACTGAGCTTCTGTGGGTCTTTGCAGATGACAAGACCCTCTGGTGAGACCAAGATGGGGGTGCTTACAGTGCCGTGGATTATCAGAGAATGCCCAGACCACTGAGCAAAACAGAGAAGATCTGGCCCAACTATGTTGGAGGTGACTTGTTAAGGAGTCTGAGAGTGAAGTAATTGTGCCTGGGACGTGATGAAATAGAACATGTGAATAGATACCATGTGAAGACCAGGCTGGGCTGCGAAAACTACCACCTACTAAGCTACAAAGGGTTTTAGGCAATATCTACCCCAGGACAAAGAGGCTGTGTTAGGCAACTGTAAGACTTGGGGAATGTGGTCCTTTTCAACAAAGGATGTGGGCCTTTTCTGAGGTATGGCCAACATACCTCATAAAACAGGGGTCGTTATGGCCTTTTCCTCTTAGGTAAACAGCTCTGGGAGGGCCAGTTAGGTAGTTGTGGTTTTCTTGGTTCTGTAGGTAAGACTAAGAGGTAAGAGAATGATGACCACATATCTTGGTAATGACTCTCGCTCTGCACACTGCTGGGGCTCCAGGGCAAAGAGGACAAAGACTTGCTGTTTGGAAGAAGTTGCCCTTCATTAGTTGATATTTAAGAAGAAAAAAAAAAAAAAAGAAAGAAAGGAACAATTAAGCCCAGAAGAATGAACCTGATGAACAATTAGGGAAGTAGGAAGCTCAGCCCTCTGCATTCAGTCAGCCTGTTCCTGGGGTCCAGGAATGGTCATTGCAGGGAACTTAATGGAATAGCATTGAGAAGCTGTTTAAGTCCTGATATAAACACAAAGAGGACTGAGTTCTAATTGGGACCCTTGACTTCTCACAACTTCCTCACTCTTTATCACTGTAGTTTCAAGATTTAGAAATGAGTAACCAGATTTCATTGGCTAAAAAAGGTTCTCCTTGCAGTCATATTTTTAAAAACAAAAAGGAAATTTGATTTCCCTGCCACTCATATTCACTTTACTAGGGGAGTCCCTTCCTGATACCACACTATTTGCAAACCATTAAGTCTCCAAAGATGTTGCTGACATTCAGAATACATTCATAAGGAAAATCATAGGGATGGGCAAAATAATCCTCAATTTGCACAATACTTGAGTACTTTCATCTAAATTTTCTATTAGACATAAGGATGAGAGGAAATCTAGAATAACAAGCTTGTCTCTGAAGAATACATAACCAAAGATGTGTAGTCCACAAAGTAGCAGAACCATCAAGTACAGTTCTTCATTTGTGCACTGTCCAAGGGTGCTATTTCAAAGTAGTACCCACATCACAGACATCTTCGCTATTTTGAAATGTATTCTTCTTTGTTGTTGCCAAAGGTGGGGCAAGAAGATGTTTTAATGAAATTATTGAATTATGACAGATGAAGGTAAAGTGTATTGTTCTAATAGAGCTGTTTCATATTGTTCTGACTCAACTCAGAAATGAGTCTTATCATTGAAGGACCTTGCTGCTTTAATATCATAGTATTTTACTGGTTGTTCCAAACAAGGAATTGGCTGGAAACCACGATTGGTGAGTATATTAAAATTTTTTTCATCTCCTTTGCTACTAGAGCCTTGGTGAATTTACTCTCCATCCTATGGTCTTTGATATTAATTACTTTACCTAAATGGTATTATTAACCTTCTAGCTTAAATGTATATGGTACTTTCATTGCAGGACTAATCATTGAATAATAATTACTAATTTTTCATTAATAATCCATGAAATGTTTCAAAGATATTTTCTAGAGATTATTATATAATGACCCACTAGTTACATTGTAGCAACTTTTGTTATAAAAAATTTATTAGCACAAATATTAACTTCTGTTAATATATGTATTGTATTAGTCAGGGTTCTCCAGAGGAACGGACCAATGGGATATAAATATAAATATATGAGAGGGGATTTATTATGAGATGGTCTCACTCAATTGTGGAGGCCAAAAAGTCTCACAATGTGCAGTCTGGAAGATGGAGACCCTCAAAAGCCAGTGGTATAATTCATCTGAGCCCAAGAGCTGAGTAACTGAGAGGCTGCTGGTTTAAATCCCTAAATCCAGAGACTCAGGAACCCAGAGGAACCCTGACATCCGAGGGCAAGAGACGATGGGTGCCCCACCTCCAGATAAGAGAGCCTGTTTGTCTTTCCTCCTCTGTTTTGTTCTATCCCATGTCCTCAGTGGGCTGGGATTTAGCTCAGTTGGTAGAGCGCTGCGCTGTAGTCTCTGAGGCCCTGAGTTCAATTCCCAGCACCACAAAAATGGGAGAAGGGCTTGGCAATCCACTCCCAAAGCAATCCCGAAACAGTCAGCCATTGAAAACCCTATGAGGGTCGCTATGAGTCGGATACCGACTCCACAGCACCTAACAACAACAACAACAAGTCCTCAGTGGGTTGGAAAATATGCCTGGCCATACCAGTGCAGGCAGCTCTTCCTTACTCAGTCCACTGATGCAAATGCTGATCTCTTTCAGAAACACACAGAAATAATGCTTTACCAGCTTTTCTAGGTATTCCTTAACCTAGTCAGATGGACACATAAAATTAACCAGGATATATATCACTATGCCTGTAGCCGTAGCACTGTGATGTCCAATGCTGTCAGATCTTGGAAGCTAAGCAGGGTTGGGCCTGGTTAGTACTCAGATGGGAGACAGCTTAGGAACACCAGGTGCTGTAGGCTTGGGAGAAGGACCCAGCAACCACTCCCAAAAGATAATCAGCCATTGAAAACCCCATGAATAGCAGAGAAATACTAACAATAAGGTTTCACCTGTTGTACGTAAGGTCGCTATGAGTTGGACACCGACTCAATAGCATCTAACAACAACATATATTACTATATTAAGATATTACAAAAATCCCCAGATTAAACACTAAGTTATTGCATTACTTTTCCCTAGTTGTCAGAAATAGTTTTAAAATTAAGATTGGAAAACAGAAAATAGAAAACCATTAGAGAAGAAAATGAAAGAAAATTATTTAGATGCTTACTATATTTTTGGAGAAAATACAAGAAATGCTAGAAGAAAAGGAAAGGATTATCAAAGGTATTGGTTTTAATGGAGTACGGCAGGAATCAGTCTCACGTGAAACTATTAAACTGAATGTCCTTCCTTTCAATCCAGGAACATGATCAGATAACTGGAGTAGTACACAATAGGGCCCTCTGGTTGAGAATTATTCACCTCCGAAAATTTTCACTTTTCAAAGACATATAGGTAGGAAGTTCTAAGAAACAGATGACACTCAAATTTTTCCAAATGATGAAAAAAACCCCACTATATTCTTGTTATTGTATTTTACCCCCTTAATAGTTTGATTTATCTGTATTATAAACTCTTTGCAGATAAATTAAAAAATAAATCACGAGGATGCCTAAGAGACTGGCAGAAGTCATCATGGGATTCCCGGGAAATACAACAAAAAGATAATGCACACCAGTAGTAGTACTGTATGTTCAAAAGTGAAAATTTACTTGAAAACACATAAATGGAGATGTAGCTCAGTAGTAAAGCACTGGCCTAGCATTTGTAAGGCTCTGGGTTCATCCCTAGAACCACCACCAGAATGAATGAATAAATAAATAAATAGAAACACACAACTATCCATGCTGCACTATTAGGACACATATAAATAAAATATATTGTCACGCTTCTGTTGAACACATAGTAGGCATTATTTGACTTTTGGTGACACAATATCTAAAAATCAGGGAAGCATCCACAATACTTTATGGATATGATAATATGTATTGTCATCCTTTGGCAGAAACCATAGGAAATATTGAGTAGTATATTTTTACAGAAGACAAACATAATCTATAAATAATTTACTTTAGGAGTCAAAACATAGAATTGAATAATATTAAATATGTTATTGTTGTGAGGTGTTGTCAAGTCAATATCTGACTCATAGTGACCCTCCGAACAACAGGCGAAACAATCTTGTCAGTGCTTCTCTGCTATTCACAGGGTTTTCAATGGTGGATTGATTTTTGGGAGTAGGTTGCTGGGTCCTTCTTGCAAGCGTACAGTATCTGGTGTTCCCAGGCGGTCTCCCATCCAAGTACTAATCAGGCCTGACCCTGCTTAGCTTCCTAGATCTGACAGGATCAGATGCCACAGGGCTATGGCTGCAGGCTCAATATTAAATATAGCAGATGATAGATTATAGTGTTTTCTTCTTATCAATGACTCAAAATGAGAAGAAACACAGTGGCTGTAACAATGGGCTCAAACATTAAAACAGATTGAGTACATGGCAATGTTGGGTAGTCTTTTGTTCTGCTGTACATAGAGTCACTATGAATCAGACCTGAATTGATGGCCGTTAACAAAATAACCCCTTATCCATAGGAGATATGTTCCAAGACTGCTGATGGACGCCTGAAACTGTGGATTGTATCAAATCCTATATATACTATTTTTTTTCCTATTGTTGTTGTTGTTGTTAGGTGCCATCGAGTCGGTATCCGACTCATAGTGACCCTCACAGGGTTTTCAATGGCTGACTGTTTCGGGATTGCCTTGGGAGTGGATTGCCAGGCCCTTCTCCCATTTTTGTGGTGCTGGGAATCGAACTCAGGACCTCAGAGACTGCAGCGCAGCACTCTACCAACTGAGCTAAATCCCAGCCCCTATCAACTGTTGTTGTTGTTGTTGTTGTTTTTTCCTATATTTACCTATAATAAAGTTTAATTTATAAATTAGGCTCAGGAAGAGATTAACAATGATAACTAATAATAAAATAGAACAATTATAACAATATGCTATAATAAAAATTATGTGAAAGTGGTCTCTCTCTATGTATTTACTGTACTCACTCATGATTTCTTCCTTACTGTAGTAAATCAAGAACTTTGACCTTTTCACTTAAAGGAAGCACTTTACAGCTTCTCATTGGCATATACAAATTGCCAGCATTACTCCTTTTGCACTTAGGGTCACTATTAAGTAAAATAGGAATTACTTGAACACAAGCACTGTGATAGTGTGACAGTCAATCTGATTACCAAGATGGCTATGAAGTGACTAATGGGCAGGTAGCATATACAGCATGGATATTCTGGACGAAGGGATGATTCATGTACTGAGGGGAAAGAATGGGATGCCACAGACTTCAAAATGCTACCCAGAACTGTGTCCAATTTAACTTCTAAATTATTTACTTCTAGAACTTTCCATTTAGTATTTTCAGGCCATGATTGACTATGAGTAACTGAACACTGAATAAGGGGGGGCCTACCATAAATCATTTTGTGTAAGAGAAGAATTTTTTTTTAACATTCAGGTACAGACTTTATAGAGCAGATAACTATCGTTGTTTATTTCCTAAATGTAACCACTCCCATATTTTGGTGGGGTGTTGACTAGTTTACAAAGGGATACTGAATGTCTTCTGTAAACCAATTATAAAAATTGCATCTAAACAAAATTGTTTGAAGACCAGGTATATGATAATGCTATAAATATATGTAGAAAACAATGAGTTGTAATGGAAAAATCTTCTACAATACTTCTGAAACACTTTATGACTTATTTGACACTTACTTGATGAATAAAGCAGCAAAATTCTCTTTTGACACTGACTTGGTTTTTAATGCACAAGACTTTTACAACTACACAAAATACAAGGGTTGCATTGAAAACCGATTTACTAAACCTAAATCTGAAGCTATTTCAAAGACATAATGGAAAGACTGAGTTAAAAGAGCAATTGGTAATATTCATTTAAAAACTTGATGATTTTATTCAGACAGATTTTAGAACACAAGCCAAAGTTACATTCCTGAAAATAATCTTTTAACTTGTTTACTCAGTACTCTGATCCCCTCAGATCAAGGAAACTAAGCAGGGTCAGGCCTGGATAGTACTCGGATGGGAGACTGCCTGGGAACACCAGGTGCTGTAGGCTTGGGGGAAGGACCCAGCAACCCACTCCCAAAAACAATCAGCCATTAAAAACCCTATGAATAGCAGAGAAACATTAACAATACTGTTTCACCTATTGTACATAGGGTCGCTCTGAGTCAGATACTGACTCGATAGCGCCTAACAACAACAACAATTTTAGGTGGTGTATTTAGTGAAACATGTCAAATGACAAAGGAACTAAGTTCACCGTGCATAATGCTCTAAGTATCAAAGGAGATAAGAAATTCTTTGGAGAAAATTAGTCACTACATTTATCAAACATATTTTATTGATGCTAAATAAATTGTAGACTCTCTTGATTTTTAACACCAACTTCTCCACCATAAATAAGAAGAGGAAGAAGGTTTTAAGCTGAAAATGTCATGATTATCCCTTTCATGACCCCAAACTAGATTTTAAAATCAATTTTTTTTTCTCCATTAGATGTGGTAATTTCATTATTAAAAGACAGATTTACAATGCTGAAAGAATATCATAGACATTTCAGTTTTGTAGATGGCAGGTAAAATTGGAAATTTTAAGATAAACTAGTTACATGTAAATTTGCAATTATAGCTTACAAATGTAGTGTGACATATGTTACTAGTGGGTCACTGATGTGTGAGGAGCTAAAATTCTTAAATGGCTTTCTAATTTCTAACATGACTTGTCTTTAGGCGTTGCAATATACTTGTAGCAGCAATTCGCCAGAAGTTTCCTGGTACTTTTTTGTAACTTTCACGACGTAGTTAACCTTCCCAGTAGAAAATAGAATTAGAAATATGTTGTTATTGTCCGACTCATAGCAACCTCATAGGGTTTTCAATGGCTGCTTTGGGATTGCTTTGGGAGTGGGTTGTCACATCCTTTTCCTATAGTAGGAAGTATAGCCTGTCAAAATTAAATTTTATTTTGAAGAAAGCTACCTAAATTTATGTAATATCTGAGGATCATAATATTACAAGAAAGATTATCAAATATAGCAATGATCTCTACAGAAAATGAGAGATTGGAGCAAGTAGGCACTGAAACTGCCAAATGATACTGTTTCTGTGAAGGGCAAGAGAAGGTAACTATTTTATGACAAATTATCACATCCCTGCGGTATTGAATTTCTCATTATTTTGATGAAAATTCCAGATTTTCTATTATTTTGTTATAAGGGATTTGATTAATTTATAGGAGAGTAATATAAACTGTTTATTGTAATAGCTTTGAAACAATTTTATTGTTGAATTTGCTATGTGCAAAAATGTGATTTTACTTGAATATAGGCACATTTTTATAATTGGACAAAGCCACAATATAAACTACCAGTAGCTCTAAAAACCAAGACAAATCAGCACCTGGATCCTTAAACTAGAGGATGTTTTGACACAAATAAGATACCCGATCCCCTTCCCCCACCTCCATGGGACTAACGTCAGGCTGGGGAACAGGGGCAGCTTCATGTGGTCTGGTCTGTGATCTTTCCACAAGTGATTGCAGAAGTCTGAGTAAATGTGCTCTTGGATCTTTATTTCAGGAAACTGTCTATGCCATTCACAGGGTCCAAGCCATCTAATTAGATCAAGAAAACTTATTTTGGAATGTGATTGTGGTTCTCAAACTTTACCATGTATTGGAGTCACCTGGAAGTCTTGTTAAAACATATTACTGGACCTATCCTCAGCATTTCTCATTCAGAAGATCTGGAACAAGGCCCAAGATTTTGCATTTTTAACAAGTTCCCAGGGGATGCTGTTGCTGCTAGTCCAGAGACCAGATCTGAAGAAGCATTACTTAAGCATTACTTAACATATTAGCAGCAGCTTTGATTCATAGGCCCACTTGGCAAAAGCTGTGTACTAAACGGGACTGATCTTCACCTGCAGAGGGCGAAACCGTATTCATTCCAACTTGTGTCAATAGTTTCATCACTAGGTGGCAGCACGTGCCTACAAATCTCTACATACACGGCTCCCGTAAATCAAAAGCAGAAAACAAAAGACAAAAACAAAAACCCACGAAAAAACAAACAAAACCCCAAGATGAGAAAGCAACATGAACTGTATTTATTTTATAAATTGGATGATAACATAAACCTGACAAAATATTTGCCTGTGAAGCATACATACCTGTGCAAATAGGCTGCAAGGGGCAAATAAAATGAACTGACAGTCAAAAGAGCTGGATACTGTGGCCTTGGGCATCTGGTCTAACACTCCTGCATTGGATCTCATACTTCTCTCTATCTGGTGATTTGGAAACGTTTCTCTGTGCAAAGTCCTGGGCTAGATGCAGTAAAACTATGGAAGGGACTTGTTAAAACTGCAAGTTCCTCTCTCCCTGCCCAGTCTAATTAGGTAGATCTGGGGTTAGGCACAGGAAGTTCTATTTTTGACATATGTCCCAGTGGATTGGGAGGCACAGCCACATTTTGCTACTTACATCTGTACATTTGATAAACATGCATGTGTTTCAGCAACGTTTGGATATTTTGACTTTTTACAAAGTGGTTCTTTCTAGGTGTAGACCTCATAACAGTTGCACATGCAGAGGAGTTATACTGTCCCTTCTGCAGCTACCAGTCCCTGGTAGCCACAGAGGAGCACTTGGGATGTGGCCGGTCGGAATTGAGACATGCTGTCTGTATGAAGCAACAACAGATTTCAAAGAATTAGCAGGGGAAAAAAAGAATGTAAACAACTCCATGAATAACTTATTAGATTACATGTTGAAATGATTTTTTTAATATATTGAGTTAAATAAAGAATTCTTAAAATTAATGTCACCTGGTTGTTTTTACATTTTTAATGTGGCTATGAAAATTATTAAATAACATGTGGCTCACACTATATTTCTGTTGGACAGTGCTGGTTAGGCTCAGTAACAAGGCTGAGGGGAGGAGTCTTGACTGCCTAGCTTTCTGATAGTATTCCTCTACTAAGGCTTTGTATCCTGGCAGATGGACCAGGAAAAGAAACACCCACCAGCCTGCAACCTGCAGGGCTTCAGTCAGGGTTGACCTGTGGATGGCGTCCAAGTTGAACATAAATCCACTGCAAAGACCTGGGAAACACTAGCTTTTGACACTGTGTGGCTAAGTCCTGAAACAGACTTAGTTAGTGTTAATGTTAGTTAGTGTTAGTCTCTTGCTAGTATTCCCAGGACAATTTCACATTGGAAAATGCAGTTATCACAAATAGTTGACGTGTGGGCCACCCCACCAAGACCTTTGAGTTTGTACAATCTCTGAGTACTCTTCTTTTACAATAGAAAAAATGTGCCCACCACTAATCATCAAATGAAACCATATTACCTTGCTTGTCGTTTATTTACTTTTTAGAATAAGAAAGAATATGTTAAAATAACTTCGTTGTGATGCTAGTTCTGCCTTCCTAGAAATAAAGGCAAGTTACCCTTAGCTGAGGCTCTGTGTAGAGATACAACACCTGCATCATCTGGGAATGGGCTAGAAATGTGAATTCTGAGGCTCCAATTCAGGCAAAAGATCAGAAACTCTGGGAGTGGGGCTCAGCCACCTGAACTCGACCAGCACTGCAGTTGATTGCAAGGATGCACCCTAAGGTGAGAACCACTGATACAGAGAAAGAGGAGGCCATCTAATGGGAGCCCTGGGGATGGAGAGTTGATGGCTGCTGGGATGGCTCTCTCTGGTCTGCTGTCATTGGGAAGCTGTGGCCAGCCAGGTGGTTAAGAGAAACAGATTTGAGTCAGGACCACCAGGACTCACAGTTGAGCTTTGTGCCCTGTTGGGTAGCCAGAGGTCATCCCTAAACTTCTCCGAACCTGCTCTGCCATCTGAGAAATGGGGAAAATAATACATCCTGTGCTCCTTTGCTATGGGGAGCAAATGAACGAACGAACACCTGGGAAAGATCACATCTGGCTCCTGGTAGAAGGGGATTATTATCAGTTACCTGCAAGACATCAGGAATACTTGGAGTAAACAACCCTGGGTGCTTCCACGGATGACTCCACCCTTTGTTCTTATCTCTGCCCTAAGTGTGGTTGCTTTCTTCATAAAAATCACTTACTTTCTGTGATGAGTCGGTGAATTGACAATTTTTTCCAGCCTCTTTCTTGCTAGGGACTCCTTAAAGTTGTATCCCCTTAGGCTCACTGATCTAGGTTTGAACCCAATGAACTTCCCAAGTGTTTTTGAGGTTCCACCCTCTCCTCCGCCTGACAGTAGGGGTCGGGAGGCTGGTTTGATTAAGTAAAAGCAATCTGCCTGGTGTTCACTTGCTGGGCCACTGCTGCTCACTCTTGGACTCACTGCCTTTCTTAGCATATCTCATGAAATACATACTGGTGGGTTTTTTTTGTTTTGTTTTGTTTTTAGTTCTTTCGCTGTGTGTTAAACTTGTAAGTTTGTTCATCTACCTATCTGCTACTTTGTACCCTCTGATCCACACCTGCGTTCTGCTTTAAAATAATGGATGTTTGCTGGCATTACTGGGGTATGGGGATATGGAAGGATCAGTTCATGGTCATGAAGGGTAGTTCCTACTTCTTCCCCCTTCCCCACTCCTCCGTGTGTAAAGTGTTGCAGGGAAAAAGGTCACGTATCAGGAAATATCATTTTAAAAGGACCTGAGATGGGGTGAGTCACCAGCAAATATGAGCTACAACCATTCTCCCCCTATACTCTACCAGTCAGGGCAGCAACTTAATTGTCTAACAAGCAGCAGAAACACCCAGGATTAGGTCAAATTAGGAACCTGAAACCAACAATCCCTTGGCTCACCTCATTCGCTGGTTCGCCCGTTGTGTGGTATTTACTCATTCTCCTTTCAGGACCCTGCACTTTGGGGTGGATGTGTTCATGCTAAGACTATACAGCCTATGGGAATCTCCACTGCGTGCTAAAACACGGGTCTTATGTGGGGGAGGAGAGAAAATGAGCTTCCTGTTTCCTCACTGATAGTTCTGGCTGAGGCAGGGCTGGGGTGGAGGAGGGACCTTAGCACTGAGCTCCCTCCCTGGCTCCTGGGTCTGGGCAGAACTGGGCTTCGTGGATAGAGGGAGCTAGGGAAGTTGACACTGCACTAAAAGGTGGGGGGAAATGGGTTCCCTCTTTCTGTGAGGTCCCAGGCCTTGAGAGACTGAGAGGCCCTGAAGCCATGCTACTTTAGCAAGCTCAGCTGCACCCCTTCCTGGGGCCAGGGGAGTGGAGAGAGCCCATTCATTGTAACTGAGGAGAAAATCCAGGGATTTCGGAACTTCTTTCCAAAGGTGTTCCTCACTGAGGTTCCCCTTCAGCAGTTCAACACTGCCTCTGAGACTTACTGACTCTCCTTAATTTTCGCTGTTGGGGGCTATCTTTCAATCAAATCCTTTCTCCTCATTAAAATGGGTGGCAAACCACAGCTCTCAGAAAGGCCTCCCTGGGTTTTCTGCTTGGGATGACCGTGGTGAACCGGTTACAAAGCACCAGCTAACTCCAATTAATTGGTACTGGGCTGGAGCTGAGCCATAACTTGAAGCTATCCCCCAGCTTCAGTAGGAGTGTGATGATTATCAATGTCTGCAGAAGGCAAAAGTGGGGATCAGTAGCCTGAATGTGGTGCATTCATCCCCACCCAGAGCAATAATTCTTTTTCTCTGCCTCTACATGGGAAGACTCATTTAGGCTATTTATTTCACTTACATCTTGCTACAGTAAACAAAATAATGATAACCATTACAGTATATGAAATCACAACTAAAATATGTGGTATTATGTCTCTGTTATAGTATCAGCTGTTTTCCACAGATCATCTGGGATCTTCTCAACACCTCCTCCAGGAACATCATGATGTCCCCATTGGAGGAAACTGCTGGGACCCACGGAAGTTAAGCAATGCTTCAAAGGAAAACTGGCCAGGACTTGGATCTGAAACCCAGCCAGCCTGATTCAACAGCTGGTGCAGTTTCCCCAGTGCCATCCCCTCTGTTCCCAGACCTGTCATTACTAGGCTATGTCTGGTTTCTTTAATATAGTAAGATAAACACACTATTAACTCATGAAGAAGCAAAGTCCACGAGACATGGAGTGATGCAGTAAGTGAACTTTAGGTGGATGAATGGATGGGAGCCTTCATCAGCGCCCTCTCTGCTCACAGACTCATCCCCTCTACAGCCCAGGCCCCCAGAGTGCTGTCAGCTCAGGGATGGCTCCAGGCTCAGCTCACCCACCCCTCTCACCGAAGCCTGACCTGGCAGCCGCCTTCAGATGGTTTCCTGTTTCCTGCCAATGTCTAGCCAGAACTCAGACTCTGATTTGCCTTTCACACGTCACACTGTGACACAGCCAAACCTGACTCTTCTAGGATGCATTCCAAAGTGGAGAGTGTGCACAGAATGAATGAGAGACCATTGGAACAATTCTAGGAATGAACCATGTTAAGTCCGTAGTGGGGCCAGCACTAAGGACTACAGGGCTGGAGAATGCACATGAAGGTGAAGATGTCAGTGTATGCAGGAGAACTTTGGTTTTCATTAAAAATTTGTTCATTAAGGCTTCATATAACTTTCCCCCATGAAATTAGGAAAGTGAAAATAAGACACCTCAAGGAGTGTACTACAGTAAGAACTAACATTTCAAAACTGATTTTTGGCTTCAAAGATAATGTGGAGAAAATGGAGACAGGATTATTTTGTTAAACAAATTCCAGCCTGGTTAGAAACCACATATACACAGTAGGTGAAAAAAAGTGGGTCAATGACTAATCGATGTTGCTAAAATCTCCTCCATTCATCTTTGGACTCATAGCAGTCCTTCTCCCAGGACCACTTATGCAAATTGCTAGAGCTGTCTTCAGAAAAGAGTAGCTATTTCTCTCCCTTAAAACTGCCTCACTCCAGACTCCAGACATGAAAAAGACTCGGAAATCACTTTCACCAGGGCGTGCCCTTCCCCATGGACAGGCAGGCAGATCAGGATCCTTCTCCTTTACACACGCTCCACCCTTGTCCCAGGACCCCACAAAGCTCCTACTCCTGTGAGAGCTGTCCCCTCTCAGTCCCCTGGCTGCCTCCTCCCAGCCTCTTCACACAGAAGGGCCAACGCTCAGCCCTCTGCCCTCTTTCCTCTCCCTCCCTTGGTGATTTCTTCCAGTCTCCTGGCATCCAGTAGTGCCCATGTGCTGAGGACTCCCGGCCCCGACCTCTCCTCTGCACACTAGCCCACATCTCTGAGTCTCAACTTGACCTCTTCACCTTAACATCTAACAGCCTTCCCTAACTTACTAGACTGAAAACAGAGTGTCTGGTCTTCCCCTGGTCACCTCACAGGAAGTCTTCCTGTCACAGTTAACAGCTTCTCCATTCTTCTAGGTGATCTGACCAAAGACCATGGAGTTAATTGCCTTGGCCTAGATGCCTCTCCTCTGATACTCAGCCTACCCACTTATGGGACAGCTGTTGGCTTCAAACCATAATCAGACCCTTTCCAAATATCTCCATTACTACTGTCCTCCCCATTTCAAAGTCTTCACCATGGTCTGCCCTGTGCCACACCTGGCATTTTCTCTCTTACCTCGTCTCTTGCTCTTCTCGCCTCACTAACTTTGCTCTGGTTATGCTGGCCTCCTGCCATACCAGAAACCACCTGCCTTGGGCCCATGGCACTAGCTAGTCCCACCTCCTTCAGGACTTTGTTCTAATACTGCCTGATGTATTTTTT
>VMDO01036519.1:0-15092 GCA_007922755.1 Pedetes capensis
ATGTTTCAGGAAACAGATGCAGCACTGGAGGTGTTAACATGTTTATGCCAACAGATTTGGAAAACAGCTACTTGGCCAACTGACTGGAAGAGATCCATATTTGTGCCTATTCCCAAAAAAGAGGATCCAACTGAATGTGCAAACTATTGGACAATATCATTAATATCACACACCAGCAAAATTCTACTAAAGATCATTCAGAAGAGACTGCAGCAGTATATAGACAGGGAATTACCGGAAAATCAAGCGGGATTCAGAAAAGGGCAGGGAACCAGGGACATCATTGCTGATGTCAGGTGGATATTAGCTGAAAGCAGAGAATATCAGGAAGATGTCTATCTACATTTTATTGACTATGCAAAAGCATTTGATTGTGTGGATCATAATAAATTATGGATAACACTTTGGAAAATGGGAATACCAGAACCCCTAATTGTGCTCATGAGAAATCTGTACATGAACCACGAGGGAGTTGGTCAAATAGAACAAGGAGATACTGAGTGGTTTAAAGTTGAGAAAGGCGTGCGTCAGGGCTGTATACTTTCACCCTATCTCTTCAATTTATACACTGAGCAAATAATCCGAGAAGCTGGACTTTATGAGGAAGAACACAGCATCAAGATTGGAGGAAGACTCATTAACAACCTGAGTTATGCAGATGACACAACTCTGCTTGCTGATAATGAAGAGGATTTAAAACATTTACTGATGAAGATCAAAGATCATAGCCTTCAATATGGGTTACAACTAAACATCAACAAAACAAAAATCCTTACGACTGGGTCAGCACGCAACTTCACAATAGATGGAGAAAAGATTGAGGTTGTCCAAGATTTTGCTTTGCTTGCTTCTATAATCAATACCTGTGGAAGCAGCTGTCAAGAAATCAAAAGACGCATTGCTCTAGGAAAAGCTGTGGCAAAAGATCTCTTTAGAGTATTGAAAAGCAAAGATGTCACATTGAAGACGAAGGTGCGTCTGACTCATTCCATGGTATTTTCAGTTGCATCATATGGTTGTGAAAGCTGGACATTGAACAAGAGAGACAGAAAAAGAATTGATGTTTTTGAATTGTGGTGCTGGAGACATCTATTGAATATGCCATGGACTGCCAAAAGAACCAACAGATCTGTTCTAGAAGAAGTGCAACCAGAGTGCTCCTTGGAAGCAAGAATGGCCAGACTGCATCTTACATATTTCGGACCTGTAGTTAGGAGAGAACAATCCCTGGAGAAGGACATCATGTTTGGGAGAGTGGCAGATCAACGCAAAGGAGGAAAACCCTCCACCAGATGGATTGACACAGTGTCTGCAACAATGGGCTTAAACATAAATAAGATCGTTTGCCTGGCACAGAATCAGCAAGTGTTTCGATCTGCTGTACATAGGGTTGCTATGAGTTGGACTCGACTCGACGGCCCCTAACAACAACAACAAATAGCAATTCATGGGAGAAGGACATGGCAATCCACTCTCAAAGCAATACTGAAATCGTCAGCCATTGAATACCCTATGAGTGTCTCTATACAATGGATCCGACTTGGTGGCACCTAACAACAACAACAAATGGCAATTCAAATCTGCCATCTTATAAAGTATTGAAAAGTATTGAAAAGTAAAGATGTCACTTTGAAGACCAAGGTGTGACTGACTCATGCCATGGTATTTTCACTCGTATCATATGGTTGTGAAAGCTGGACATTGAACAAGGGAGACAGGAGAAGAATTGATGCTTTTGAATTATGGTTCTGGAGATGATTATTGAATATACCATGAATTGCCAAAAGAACCAACAGATCTGTCCTAAAAGTGCAACCAGAGTGCTCCTTGGAAGCAAGGATCGCTAGACTGTGTCTTACATATTTTGGATGTATAATCAGGAAAGACCAATCCCTGGAGAAAGACATCATGTTTGAGAGAGTGGCAGGTCAATGAAAAAAAAGGGAAAACCCTCCACCAGATGGATTGGCACAGTGTCTGCAACAACATGCTTAAACATAAATAAGATGGTGTGCCTGGCACAGAATCAGGGAGTATTTCGTTCTGCTGTACATAGAGTCACTATGACTTGGACTCGACTCAATGGCACCTAACAACAACAACAATAACAAAATACTAGAAAATATAAGTGACTGATAATCATCAATAGATGCTCATCCTGATACTCAAACTGAGAAACAAGAATTACGAACACAAGGAGATACCAATTTTTATCTGTCTTCCTAGCAAAAACAAAGCCTAGTGATACCATTTTTCATGGAGGATGAAGACTATCAGGAACATTCACACCCTGGCACATGGAAGAAAAACTGGTACAAGCTTATGGAGTTATGTGGTCACTCTACATACCAGCAATTCCATTCCTAGGAATATTTTCTGAAAAACTACTCTACCTATTAATATACACACGAAAAAGAATATTTTTCCCAAGAAGATAAAAAGGAAATAACCCAAATGCCAGTTAAGAGAAGAATGAATAAATAGTATAATACTAGTATAAATACCATTCTAAAAAAAAAGACATATATAAACAGATAGTATAATTTAGTCTTATAAAATATATTTAAATATCATACTAAGGACAATATATAAATTCCATTACTAGGCTTAATAAACATTAATCAAAAGACTTTTCACCTTGATTTTCTTAGCCTTCATTTGGGTTTTTGCTAATAGTGCAAACATAATTATCTCTGGCTTGTTCCACGTAATCCCATCCAAAACCTGAATAGCTTTGTCATGATTTTCACAAAATGAGTAAATGAGTGCTTGCTGTATTGGACTCAGCTCAATGAGACCTAAAGGGGAAAAAAAATTATCAATATCTTTGCCAAGTATCAAGCAGTTAGAATATTATTATTTTAAGGAAGGCATGCTATTCAATATTCTTTACAGTATGAATTGATGAATCAATATTATACTAAAACCTATTTTACTACCAGAAAACAATAAGTCATTTCAATTACAAACCAAAAAAATAAAATTGTAAGCTGGTACATCCTATAATAACCTGTCTCACAAAATTCACTACATTATAAATCATTTTACTAATTGATTATGTACATGTGAAACTGAAGTTTCAAAAGCTTTGTCTTTCAAAAGAAGTCTTCTTGGTATTGACACACAGCTACTGCAAGCAACATAAAAATTTTAAAGAGATAATTCTTAAGTTAAAATAATTTTAATTTGTGTTAATGATATTTACCTTTGTTCATTTCTGCTACTTGGTAAATCGTGAACTTTGCAAGTTCGTAACACTTCATCTTAAGAAGATATTGTCCTCTGGAAGAAATCATAGCTTGTTTATTTAAGCAGCTAAAATTAGTTTTTCTAAAATAAAGTTTGTTATAATAAGTTACTCAAAAATTTAGAATTATAATACCTTCATTCGTATTTACATATATGTGCATAAAAGCTAAGTGAAAATTAGAAACCTTATAGTTTAAATAGGCCAATTAACATGGAAATGTGATGAGGAAACCATTTGAGAAATGTGATACTGAAAAGAAAATACTCAAATCTCTTTTCCCACCATCTGTATTTAAAATCTTATGTTTTGTTGCTGAGAAGTTATTAAAAGATAAAGTTCTTGGGACATAAAAGGAAAGAAGTATTTATATGTTTCTAAAGTTTAGTTAAGAGTTAAAACACAAAACAAGCCTTTATCAAAGTATTATTCTGTTCTATTTTTTCCAGGTCTATTCATCCTGAGAGATTATAGTTTTGGTAGTGATCACTTGCAAAGACTCTCTTTACAGCAAGTTCAACTACCTTTGAAATGCAATTCTATGTGTCACTTTTTTTTTCACTGAATTATCTGAGGGTTATGTTTGGTACCTCTGTGAACACAATCAAAACAAATATTCAAAATGTACTGCCTTGCTCTCATGAGCTATGTGGTAATTATATAACTAGTCACCTAGAAAGGCCTTAAAGAATCTAACACTCAGCAGTTGTGTTTCAAAGGAAGGGCGTGGCAAGAGGAAAGATCTGATTATAGTATGCAATAAGTTATCTCAACACTTAGCAAAAACAAGAACTACATATCAGGAGATGGCCATTGCTTGGAGATAAAGTGAGGAAGCTAGAAAAATTGAGATAGAACTAAAAATCCCAATACTTTGCTTGGGTGTTAAGTTATCCCAAGAAGAATTCTATTTCTATGCTCATACCTTATTATATATAATTGGATTGCATCTGGCTGAAGGTGGATAGCACGAGATAACTCACTTACGGCCTTTTTCCATTTATGCAACTGTTGAATGATAAACAGACACTTAGGTTGTAATGAAACTAATTGCTTCCTTTCTGATGTTTATCCCATACCACACTTTACTTCAGAAATTTTGCGGGGACATCTGATACACATGATTTTCTTAAGAGTGAACAGAGCAAACAGGATACAGAGAAGTAAGAAAACACTTATGACACAAAGTCTTTTGGTTTTTAGAAATTACTTCTAATTTTGAAGAATACACATACCTACATATATATCATTTCATGTTACTATAATTATGTCACACATTCTAGTCTGTGTGTGTTCCTTTTTCATTTAACTCTTCAGATTTTGTCCTTCAACCCTTTAACAAACTTTACCTGTTGATAAGCTAACATAAAAATGAAGGTAAAATAAAAAGTAAAAGTCAGTCCCACTTAAAAATAACAGGGGAAGCAGGCTTGCACTAAAATTAAGTAAATGAATGAATAAAACAAAATATGAGATCCATTGTAAAATAGAGATCCATTGAACATCAATATATAAGGTTAACCTGGAACAGCAACCACTCCTCTTCCTACAATGACATGATGACACAAAAAAGAGAAAGCCCAGAACTAATTTGTGCATGGAAATAAGCTGTATGTATGGAAATAGTACAAACTGTTTGGAGGATAGAACCAAAAGGGAGAACCCCCAAACTGAAAAGGTTAAGATAAACAAATCTCAAATGAATTTGAGAATTTCTGTGGAACATCAGGGATGTTGCCTCTTAAAATGTTCCTGCTCAGGTTGGTGCAGTTAATAAATTATCGAGTTCTATGTCCACATTGCTGTACCTGTTCTACCCAGCTGTACATATGCTCTCAGTGAACCCTGGTTTGAAATAGATAGAGGTTTGTTCCCTGAGTTAACAAACGTCCCTGGGGTTGGATGTTTCCAGGCGGCTTTAGATTAGGTTCACTGTGGAGGCCGATCTCACTCAGTAGAAAAACATGTACATGTGTGTATAACTCATGTTTCGCCAGGGTCACTGTGTCTGCTGCACTGCAGTTCCACCAAAAGTAGTAAAGAGCATAAGCAAGAAGACTAGGAGTCTATTACCATACTCCTAACAGGGAATAGCAATGTCTTGGAGAGGGCCGTTAGTGGTGAAGTGATAGCCAGGGGTATCAACCTAAGGGGTGGAGATAAGAGTTAACAGTGGTTTTCTCTGGAAGGTCAGATCTGGTCAGAAAGAACTCTATTTATTGAACTGTTTGAATTGGTTACACTAAAGATACATTTTTATTATTTTAAATAACTTGTAAAAATTAAACAAAATGTAAAAGAAAGTATTGCTGGTTAGGACATCATTCTATATACAAGTCCCATTCTATGAATCTACCTACTCACTCATACATGTGCATGCACATGCACACACACCTGTGCATACATCCACATACACATGTGCACACACATGCACATACACGCAAAACACTGGGACAATAAATTACAAAATGTTAAAGAATTTATTATTTATTTTTATTTGCATAAATACATCACCAACAATAAATATATATTTGTTTTGTAACAAGGAAAAGACAAGTATTATTTATCTTAAAAGTGAAGGACATAAAAAGGCACACCTTACAAGTAGAAGCTTTGTAAGTAGTTAATTACAATTAACTATATTTGCTTAGTATTTATTGCTTATAAATACATTATCCTCTACAATTAACTATGATAATATATTAATAATATTGAACAAATATCTAAAAAATTACAACTTTTGAATTATCAAATCTTCCATACCTTATGGTAGGTTTCTGCTCTACAAATATAGCTTTGAATATATAAAGGATCAATTCTTATAGCTTCAGAAAACTGCCATATGGCTTCAGTGTAGTTATCCAGGTGCAGCAGATATATGAGGCCAATATTTATATAAGCCAAAACCACCGTTCTAAAAAAAAAAAAAAATGAGAAAGCTAAATTTTGTTGTTGATGTTGTTGTTGTTGTTGTTAGGTGCCATCAAGTCAGTGTCCAACTCATAGTGACCCTATGCACTACAGGCAAAACACTATTTAGTGCTTCTCTGCTATTCATAGGGTTTTCAGTGGCTGATTGTTTTTTGAAGTGGGTTGCTGGGTCCTTCTTCCAAGCCTATAGCACATGTTGTTTCTAGGCAGTCTCCCATCCAAGTACTAACCAGGCCCGACCCTGCTTAGCTTCTGAGATCTGATGGGATCTGACACCACAGTGGTATGGCTGTAGGCATAAAATTTTGTTAGACATTTTTAATTATTCTAGATGTTCTCCAATTATGAATGAATCTAATGAAAGATATGCATCAATATATATGTAAGGGTCTTAAAAATATTTTACTAAGGCAATGTAAATTAGTTTACTAAGCTCTCTTAAAAATTATACTTTTTATGAAATCCTTTGTTGTATGAAATCCTTGGTATGGAATTAATAATTGTAGAACCCGGTCTAGGAGCAAAATTCGTGATGTCTTGTAGATGCCTAGCAATACTTTCCTTATCCTTGATTTAATCTCAGGTTATGTTGAATTATAAGATTAGTTTTACTCACCTCAAAAGTCTTTGCCTCACGCCACAAGTAAAAGTGAAAAATAGCAATATTGTGTGGTTTGGTGGCTTGGGGCTGAAAACCCTCTCCACATTGGTGTTTACACAGCTGCTTTTCTATATCAAATAAATGTTTTTCTCTCTTAAATTCAAACAACTTTTAGTATGGGAATGACCTCAGATATTACTTTGGTCGGTGCCTCTATTTCTTTTCTTTTCTTTTTCTTCTTTTCCTCCCAGAACTAGAGGTGGGGGATTACCCAGGGTCAAATGCTTTCTAGCCAAGTGTTTTTATCTCTGAGTAGCACCCATCACCACTTATTTTTTTATTTTGAGACAGGGTCTTGCTAAATTGTACAGACTGTGTCTGGTCTTGAATTTACAATCTTCCTGCCTCAGCCCACTGGCCCACTGGAATTACACGTGTGTGCTACAGCACCCAGGCAATCCCTTTCCTTTAACATGAGGCAACTTCACATCCTATAGACCAGCCTCATGGAAACCCTGACTCTGCCCAGACACTGAAGTTTCTACCACCCACTTTCTGACTTTTTGTACCTGTAACTCTTTGCTTGGACTAGGATTTAGCTCAGTTGGTAGAGCGCTGCTCTGCAGTCTCTGAGGTTCCAAGTTTGATTCCCAACACCACAAAAATGGGAGAAGGATGTGGCAATCCACTCCCAAGGCAATCCCAAAACAGTCAGCCAATGAAAACCCTATGAGGGTCACTATGAGTTGGACAGGACTCGATGGCAGCTGACAACAACTCTTTTCTTTCCTTCCTGACTCAAAAATGTCCAAAGAAAACCATTGTGCTCTGTATAGAGTTATGCTCCAAGACTTTCCTAAGTTCAAAGTTTACCTTCAATAGCTAAGTAAACAGTTTACTGGCTGGCATTGAATTAGGATGATTTGTTACTCTGACAACTTCCATCCTAATGAATGCTTCATTGGAAGAAGGAGAAAAATTTAATTAAATTCTGTTTTACAGCTGGCTTTCTAACACATTTAACTGTCAATCTGTGCTCCTTCCTTGATCTATGATCTAAAAGGTATTGACTTATGCTTTACTAAACAAAACGAAGTCAGGAGTTCAAGAGAGGGTATTTCCTTTCATTTAGTTGTATCTCATGCATAACAATGATATATCAAGCAGAATATTTTGTCATTATATTAAAACTTGATGATAGTTTTCCAGTAAGTTAACTTCTAAAGGCTCTAGCCTGAGTGTTCTTAAACTCCTGTCAAGAACTTGTTGACTAATTATCCCTAGACTTAACTCTTCTCAAACCCATGAAACCACCAAAATTTACAAAAGTAACTAGAAAAAGTCTTGTTTTAGCAGTAATCTTATTTTAGTGATATTCTAATTCTAGTAGGACTTTATAGTCTCATTTTCTAGTAAGTTATTAATAATGAGGGGAAAAAGGTTTATCTTTCATTTTGGTTTTTCCTAACTTCATACAAAATGAAATCTATACAAAAAGCAACACATACCTTTCTAGAGAGATAACAGCTTTAAAGTCACAAATTGCTTCCAACCAAAGTTTTAGATGTGCATAGAGTATTCCTCGGTGTAGAAAACAACTAAGATTTTCATAGCCATCATTGATGAGAACTTAAAAATAAAAGTAAAGATTTTATTTAATTTATGAACAACCATATCTGAGTTATGTTTTAGTCTATGCCCATCCTATTGTTTGTTTCTTAACATTACATAAAATAAAACAAGTTTTTGATGAGTGTACTTAGTTAGTAAAAAAATAGTATTATATGTAAACATTTATTGGTTAATTAATCATGGTGTGGCTATTATGACTCACAAGCACATTACAGCTGAGACAAATTCTGTTGGTAACCTAGGGTAGTCCACTCACTTTATAGATGAGGATATTAAGGTCCAAAGGGTCCAGGGACATTGATAAGCATTATGATTCAAGTCAGACAAAGGTGAGCCTTGACTCTAACTGAAGTCAGAAGGATGCCATTACCCTTGATGGCCTGTTACTATCACAAAGAAATTACTGGCCACAGACCAGGCTTAGATATTAGTCTAGACTAGGCATAGGGAAGAAGTTGGGCTTAATCTTAAACCAGGATGGGCAGCTGCAAAGAGGCTCCTCCAAGGCAAGCAGAACTTGGAAGGCAAGCAACCCAACTGCACATCCCAGAGAACATACACAAAGAGCAAAAGCACCTCCTCTTGGTGCTCCAGATGTGTGACTCTCATCAGTACTCAGCTTAGAGATCATCTCATGCCTCCTGCTCTCTGACTCCCCCTTCACTTTCAAAAACATGATAGTGAATTAGATGGAATTTTACACAAAAATTAACACATATCTTCTAAGTCTCTCAACCCCTTTCTGGTGTAGGAGGGAATGTTTTGCCAAAAATACTCACAATCTGGGAGACAAAGAGTCTCAGTATTGGATTTGGGGAAGTATAACCAGTGCCAGAAATGATCACACAGAGGAAGTATATAATCACATGAAGGCAATCCAATGGTTCAATTCACTGTATGATTGGCTGGCAAGGAAAAAGTGGACTATGATGGTGGGGTTGCTCTGCAAAAATGGAAAAACTTTTCCTAAAGGAAAAAGTATTAGCATGACATAACCTCTCTGTGCCTTGGTTTTTGGAAGATGATATTACCTACCTCATATCATTGTTTAAATATTAATTGAGATATTTGATATGTAGTACTTACAACAATCCTTGTTGTTAGGTGCCATCGAATCAAGTCTGACTCATAGCAAACCTAAGTACAGCAGATCAAAACACTACCCAACACTGTGCCCTGCACACAATCTTTTCATGTTAGAGCTCATTATTGCAGCCATTGTGTTTCTTCTCCTTTTGAATCATGCCACATTAGCAAAAGGAGGTCCCAGAGGCTTTACTTCATTTCTATCATTAAGGTCAAATCTAATTTGAGGAAATGATTCTTCATCAGTTGTTTCTTGAATGCCTTAAACCAGGGAGCTCATTTGCAAGCACTATAATTGACAGTGCTGGAAAATGATCACACTTAACTGTCAGTTTGCTGTACTATGGGGGCTTGTGTGTGGCTGTGATCCTGAAATCTCTGCCACCAGTATTTCAGATACCAGCAGGGACACACATGGTAGACAAGTTTCAGTTGAGCTTCTAGACTAAGACAGACTGGGAAGAAGGACCCAGCAACCCACTCCTGAAACAATTATCCATTGAAAACACTATTAATAGCAGAGGAATACTATCAGATATAGTGCTGCAAAATGAGCACCTTTCTATGTTGGAAGGCACTCAAAAGAAGCCTGAGGAGGAGGTGCCTCCTCAAAGTAGAATTGACCTTAATGGCAGGAATGGATTAAAGTCCCTGGAACCTCCATTTGTTGATGTGTCATGACTTAAAATGAGAAAAACATCTTCAAATATGCATTAATAACTAAAACATGGAATATATGCAATATGAATCTAGGAAAACCAGAAATCCTCAAAAGTGAAATGGAGTGCATAAAAATTGACATCCTAGGCATCAGTGAGCTAAAATGTACTGGTATTGGCCATTTTGATTCAGATAACCATATGATCTACGATGCTGGGAATGACAGCAAAAAGAGAAATGGAGTTGTATTCATCATCAAAATAGACATCTCAAGATCTGTCCTGAAGTACAATGCTGTCAGTGATAGAATAATATCCACATGCCCACAAGGAAGGCCAGTTAATATGACTATCATTTAAATTTACATACCCATCACTAAGAACACAAATGAAGATAAGGAAGATTTTTACTAGCTTCTGCAGTCTGAAATTGATCAAACATACAATTAGGATGCACTGACAACTATTGGTGATTGGAATGCAAAGCTGGAAACAAAGAAGAAGGCTCAGTAGTTGAAAAATATGGCCTTGATGGCAGAAACTAAGATGGAGATTGCATAATAGAATTTGTTAGACTAATGTCCTTTGCAAATACATTTTTTCACCAAGATAAACAGTGACTATATACATAAAATTCACCAGGCAAACATACAGGAGCAAAATTGACTACATTTGTGGAAGGAGATGATGGAAAAACTCAATATCAAATGTCAGAATGAGACCAGGTGCTGATTGTGGATCAGACCATCAACTGGTCATATGCAGGTTCAAACTGAAACTGAAGAAAGTTAGAACAAGAGCCAAGAACAAGAGTCAATATCCTTGACTATATTCCACCTGAGTACAGAGACCATCTCAAGAAGAGATTTGGTACATTAGAAACTAATCACTGAAGACCAGACAAGCTGTGACATGACATCAAAGACTTCATTCATGAGTAAAGTAAAATTTTTATTAAAATGACAGGAAAAAAACAAATGACCAAATTACATGTTAAAAGAAACTCTGAAACATGCCTTTAAATGTTGAGCAGCTAAAGTAAAAGGAAGATGTGGCAAACTTAAAGAACAAAATAGAGGATTTCTAAGAATAGCTAATGAAGATAAAATCAAATAGTAAAATGACATGTGCAAAGAGCTGAAGACAGAAAACCAATAGGGAAAAACATGATCTATATTTCTCAAGCTTAAAGAATTGAAGAAAAAATTCAAGCATCAAGTGGTACTAGTGAAGATATTAAACAATGCAGGAAACATCAAAAGAAAATAGGAGAAATATACAGTCATTATACCAAAACGAATTGGTGGATGACCAACCATTTCAAGAGGTCACATATGATCAGTAAGCAATGGTACTGAAGGAAGAAGTGGATGCTCCCTTGAAGGAACTGGCAAAACACAAGGCCACAGGAATTGATGGAATATCAACTGAGATGATGATCCAGCAAACAAATGTAGCACTGGAGTTGCTCACTTGTCTCTATCAACGTATTTGGAAAAGAGCTACTTGGTCAACTGACTGAAAAAGAGCCAACTCAATCCAAATTATTGAATGATATAATTAATATCACAAGCAAGTAAAATTTTGCTAAAGATCATTCAAAGGCAACTGCTGCAGTATATATACAGGGAACTGCCAGATAATCAAGCTGGATTCAGAAGAGGATATGGGACCAGGGACATCATTTCTGATGTCTAATGGATATTGGCCAAAAGCACAGAGTACCAGAAAGATGTCTATCTATGTTTTACTGAGTATGCAAAGGCATTTGGCTCTGTGGATCATAACAAATTGTGGATAACATTGTGAAGAATGGGAATACCAGCTGGGCACGGTGGCACACGCCTGTAATCCCAGCGGCTTGGGAGGTGGAGACAGGAGGATCCCAAGTTTGAGACTTGTGGCAGTCTGCACAATTTAGCAAGACCTTGTGTCAAAAAGTAAAAAACTGTGATGAGGGTGCAGCTCAGTGGCCCAGCACTTGCAGAGCATGCAAGCGCAAGGCCCTGGGTTCAAACCCCAGTACTGCAAAAAAAAAAAAAAGAGTGGGAACACCAGAACACTTATTGTACCCATGAGGAATCTGTACATGTACCAAGAGGCAGTCATTCGAACAGAACAAGGAAGCACTGTTTGGTTCAAAGTCAAGAAAGGTGTGTGTCAGGGCTGTGTTCTTTCACTGTACCTCTTCAATGTCTGTGCTGAGCAAATAATCCAAGAAGCTGGACTTTCTGAAGAAGAACATGACATCAGGATTGGAGGAAAACTCATAAACCACCTATGTTATGCACATGACACAACTCTGCTTGCTCCAAGTGAAGAGATTGAAACATTTACTGATAGAGATCAAAGAACATAGCCTTCAGTATGAATTGTGCCTCACCATCAACAAAACAAAAATCCTTTCAACTGGGTAAGTAAGCAATGTCCTAATAAATAGAGAAAAGTTTGAAGTTGTCCAATATACTGTTTTGCTTGGTTTTATAATCAACATTCGCAGAAGCAGCAGTCAAGAAGTTAAGACACATTGCTTTGGGAAAAGCTGTTGCAAAAAGACCTCTTTAAGGTGTTGAAAAGTAAAGATGTCACACTGAAGATGAGGTGCACCTGACTCAAGCCATGATATTTTTAGTCACATCATATGCTTGTGAAAGCTGGACAATGAATAAGGGAGACAGGAGAGGAATTCATGCTTTTGAATTATGGTGCTAGAGACAAATATTGAATATATGAGGAACTGCCCAAAGAATCAGCAGATCCATCCTAGTGGAAGTTCAACTAGAGTACTTCTTGGAAGCAAGGATGGCTAAACTGAATTTTATGTATTTTGGACAGGTTGTCAGGAAGGACCAATCCATGGAGAATGACATCATGCTTGGAAAAGGGGCAAGACAACAAAAAATAGGAAGACCCTCAATCGGATGTATTGACAGAGGGACTGCAACAATGGGCTTAAACATAAAAAAGATCATGTGCATGGCATAATATCAGGTAGTTTTTCATTGTGTTGTACAGTGTTGCTATGAGATGAACCCAACTCAAT
This sequence comes from Pedetes capensis, assembly GCA_007922755.1. NCBI lineage: Eukaryota > Metazoa > Chordata > Mammalia > Rodentia > Pedetidae > Pedetes > Pedetes capensis. The sequence continues at coordinate 13,200 of VMDO01036519.1, forward strand.
GGTGTAACAACAACAACATATTTAACAGTGCTTCTCTGCTATCCATTGGATTTTCTATCTAATTGTTTTGGGAGTGGGCCACCAGGTGCTTCTCCCTAGACTGTCTTATTTCTGAAGCTCAGCTGAAACCTGACCACCATGGGCGGCACTGCAGGTATCTGAAATATTGATGGAATAGCAACACCCAAGCCCCCGTAGCACAACAAGGTAATAGACATGTAGGGGAAACACTCCTTAGAAAGTAATAAAATGCCCAATAAATGTCAGATATCATTATTATGAGCACAGTTAATATCTTGAGAGTTCTTTTTGATTATGGAAGATAAAAACCCCTAGGTTAACCTCTAAGAAGTGACTGAGGCCAAAATCAGGCTGATCTACCTGAACAACTAAATGATAGAGATTTTGGATTATTGTGATAGCTTGGAAGAGGGCATGGAATGAAACTAGGGAAATATGGGGGGAAAAGCCTCAGAGAAAGACTAGGAAGACAGGAATTTAGCCTTATGGCCAATGGACTATGCCGTTATTGCCAAATAAGCCCACAGACATCTTCTAATTGGTTTGTTTTATGTTTATCCTATAAACCTAAAGCATGCCATAACAGAGTATTATGCTCACAAGCCTGATTTTGGCCTCAATCTCTTCTTAGAGGTTAACCTAGGGGTTTTTATCCTCCATAATCAAAAAGAACTCTCAAGATATTAACTGTGCACATAATAATGATATTTGGCATTTATTGGGCATTTTATTACTTTCTAAGGAGTGTTTCCCCTACATGTCTATTACCTTGTTGTGCTACGGGGGCTTGGGTGTTGCTATTCCATCAATATTTCAGATACCTGCAGTGCCACCCATGGTGGTCAGGTTTCAGCTGAGCTTCTGAACTAAGACAGTCTAGGGAGAAGGACTTGGTGGCCCACTCCCAAAACAATTAGCCATAGAAAATCCTATGTTTGTGTTGATAATACATCGAGGAATGAAAGAAATAACAAGTTCAACCTGAGAAAAAGCAAAGCAGAGAAAACAGTAGTCACAAGAAGCAAATAGTAAAGCAAAGATGAATAATCAGCTGTGAACAGAAATTAGATGCAAAAATGACAATAGAATTGAACAGGAGTCTTCGGCTTTTTCCCAAGAATTCTTAGAAATTGAGGGGAGGACACTAGACTCCTCTTAGCACATAGGAAATATTTGAGTGGTTTTATTTGAATAGTAATAGAAGGGTAAACTCAGAAGGCAAATGGATTTAGAGATATTCAAGCAACAATCATCTTAGATTTTCTTTCCCTTGGGAGTATGGTTGTCTCTTAATCTCTAGATATGGTCTCATCTAGGTTGATGGGATTCTAGAGTTTTGCACAAAGGTAAACACAATATATAATAATATACACATTACATTATTGATCAAACTTTAGTATCCCATCTATGAGACTGAGCTGCTGAACACTGATCATGTTCTCAAGTATGTGCAGTTAAAGGCAAAGTACCTGAAATACTGTAGTCCTGTAGTGCTCTAGAAGGGTTACTCTTTCTAAATAAGCAACCTCGAAAATATAATGCCAACCAGTTATTAGGATCTAAATGGATAGCAGCAGAAAGGTCTTCAGTTGCTTGTTTATAAAACTGCCTTTTAAAATATGCTCTCCCTCTGTATGTCCTAGAGAAAGAAAAAACTTCATTTTAACATGCATTGCAAAATATACATTTTCTCTTCTTTGGGAACCTACTCACCTAACTTTACATTTGAATAACAATTTGTGACTGTTTCTCCTCACTCCTCAAGAGAGTTTAGTCATGATGTTAATAACAAAAGGAATATAAGCTTTTCATAGGGTACACATTATTGTTTACATAATTATACATGTATTAATCATATTTTAAATATTAACT
>VMDO01036520.1:0-15088 GCA_007922755.1 Pedetes capensis
TCCTCCTCCTCCTCCTCCTCCTCCTCCTCCTCCTCCTTCTTCTTCTCCTCCTCCTCCTCCTCCTTCTCCCCCCTCCCTCTTTCTCCATAGGGTCTCACTATGTAGATAACACCTAGCCTAGCGGTCACTTCTGTCTACACCTCACAGATGAACAGAGGCTTGGATAGATGCAGAATTTACCCCAGGCCACGTGAGACACAGATGCCCAAGGGTACCCAAGGCAGATCTGGCTGACTTCAAATGCTGGGCTCCTCCCCAGCCACCGTGCTAGGGAAAGGGCCGGGGGCCCCCATATCTCCGAGAGAGCCGGCCGAGCCTGAGCACACCTGCCAGGAACCCAGCCAGTTTCCTTTCCACACCCAGATGTTTGGATGCCTACCATAGATCCTCATTCACAAAAGCGCAATGACCTTACCTGTGAAATGGAATAACGGATTCTGGTCTCTCCAACCTAGCCATTCATAACATGTTGTTGTTGTTGTTGTTAGGTGCCGTCAAGTCGGTATCCGACTCATAGCGACCCTCTTAGGGTTTTCAATGGCTGACTGTTTCGGGATTGCCTTGGGAGTGGATTGCCAGGCCCTTCTCCCATTTTTGTGGGGCTGGGAATTGAACTCGGGACCTCAGAGACTGCAGCGCAGCGCTCTACCAACTGAGCTAAATCCCAGCCCCGTTCATAATGTGAGGTGTTACAAATGCCAGAACGCCCTCTCCTGATTTCCACAGTTTTCATTGGCCTGCTTAGCAGGACTTTAATGTACTCCGGATAGTTTCATTCTTTATAACAGAAAATTCTATTGTAAGTTAATTAAAAGTGTTATTATGTCTTAAAACAGTCAGCGGGTTTTAATGCGCTGCCAGAGCATGCATTTCTTTATAATGCTGTTTGTGCTTCATTCTTCAGTTTTGGGGTATTTGTATAATCAACTACCATTATTGCTAACTTAAGGGCAAGAGAAAATTAAAAGACCGATTTTGCAAACACCAAACTTGCAATGCACAGCTAAAGCAAGAATAAGATAAGGATACATTGGATTTTAAAATACTTATAATAAAAAACTGAACCTATGACATCTTTATAAAAGAAGAAGAGAGCCCACTTCACCTGTAGGTAAATCGCAGCTGAGAGGGGTATTGAAATTATTTTTCCCAAAGAAGCAAAGACAGTAACTTTGAAAAAGCAGGGTCAGGGGTTTTGCTCAATAGATAATGGTGTCGGACTTTATTTCTCCCTTCTTCTTTTCTGAAATTGCAACAAAAATTACTATTACAAATTTCAAGAGATTAAAGATTCTCAGAATCTTTGCTGAGGGAAATGGCAGGCCAAAAATAAGTGGGGAGCAGTGCTTTGTTTGTGGTTGGGAAGATTCAATATTGCTAAGATGCTGAATCTTGCCAAATTGATTTATAACTCCAGTCCACAGTGCCAAGCTGACGCTCAGCGGGTTTATTCGTAGACATTGATAGGTTTCTTCTAAAAGTCTCATGGAAATGCAGAGGACTTGGCACTGCCAAAAGTACGGCTTAAAAAAGAAACAAATCGGAGCACAAAGACAATCTGGTGTCAAGATTTATAGCTACAATAATCAAGAAAATGTTTTAGTGATGTAAAGTAAGACAACTGAATCAAGGAAATAGAACAGACTCCAGGTACGGACCCACAGGCATACCGACAACTGACAATTGACAGAGGTATGAGGACATTTCAGTCCTTCCTACAAATGACATTAGAGTAATGGACACACACATCTATGCACACACACACTACATATACGCCTTACCCACAACATAATGAAAAATGCAGGGTGCCCCGGCACATGCCTATAATCTCAGCAGACATAACTAAAAAGGGATCATACATTTAAATATAAAATCTAAAACTATAAACTTCCAGAAGTATATGACTTTGTGTTAGGCAAAGATTTCATATTTATGATAGCAACAGCACGGACGTTTCCTCAATCCATGAAAAAAGAAAAGAAAAGAAAAGAAAACTTAGACTTCACCAAAATTCATCATTCTACTTGTCAAAAGGCAGGATACAGATTGAAGGAAAATGTGTGCAGTCATATATCTTAAGAGCCATATCTAGAATACTTAAAGTACTACCCAAACTAAATAAGAAGAAAATAAACAACCCATTTTTTTTAAATGAGCAAGAGAATTGAATAAGCACTTCACTAACGGAAATATGTTGTTGTTGTTGTTAGGTTGAGTTGGGTCCAACTCATGGAAACCCAATGTACAATAGAGCGAAACACCCCCGATACTGTGCCATGCCTGGCACGATGTCAGTGCTTCTCGGCTATTCATAGGGTTTTTGATGGCTGATTGCTTCAGGATTGTTTAGGGCGTGGGTTGTCAGGTCTTTCTCTCATTTCTGTGGTGCTGGGCATCAACCCCAAGGCCTCAGAGCAGCACTCTACCAATGGAGCTACACCCCAGCTTGAGGGACATAGATGCATGGCAAACAAGCCAAGGAAAGATATTCAACATCATTAGTAATCGATGTTGTCGTTGTTGGGTGCTGTTGAGTCCGTATCCAACTCATAGCGACCCTGCGTACAACAGGCGACACTATTGTCAGTGCTTCTCTGCTGTTCACGGGGTTTTCAATGGCTGATTGTTTTGGGGAGTGGGTTGCTGGGTCCTTCTCCAAAGCCTATAGCACCTGGTGTTCCCAGGTGGTCTCCCATCCAAGTACTAACCTGGCCTGACCCTGCTTAGCTTCTGACATCTGATGGGATCAGATGCCATCATCAGATGCCAGGGCTACAGCTGCAGCCATTAGTCACTAGGATATGCAAATTAAAACCACAAAGAAACACCAACATACACGTGATTGTTTCTGGATTGCTTCGGGAGTGGATTGCCACGTCCTTCTCCTGTTTTTGCGGTGCTGGGGATTGAACTCAGCTCTCAGGGAGTGTGGAGCAGGGCTCTGCCAACTGAGCTAAAGCCCAGCCCCACGCCTCTAGCTGATATTTCCCAATTTCAAGCCAAGAGCACTGATGCTATATTCTGTGGCCCACAGATTTTCCAAGCAGCCACATTACTTGAAAATACAGCTGAAAATCTGTTTTAGAAGACATGGACTAAAAACCTAATCCAATGATTTTACGAACAAGTATTGAAAAAAAGTGCCAACTGGTTTTCCTCTAGTTTGTTTTGTTTTGTTTTGTTTTACATCCAAGAAGGGGCGTGCCACCATCCAAGAACAGCCCTGAGAGGTGGGTTATGATCTCCAGTGGCAGAAAGGAGAAAAGATGAACGAATGAGTGAAGAATGAATGAATGAGGCGCATGTCTAAATTGCTAGACTACCATAGGTCACCCCTGCCCCGGTAGTGTTTCAAGACAAAAGGGAAAAGAAGATGTAAACCGCAAATAGAGAAAGTAGGGGGAAAAATAGAAGTGGACGTTGAATCTCCTAAATATACTGACGGAGGTATTAAAAACCCCCTGTAGCCTGGGTATGGTGGTGCAGGCCTGCCACCCCAGTGACTCGGGAGGCGGAGGCAGGAGGATCACAAGTTTGAGGCCAAAGGTAGCCTGTGTAACTTAGCCAGACCCTGCCTGAAGATGAAAAATACAAAAATGGGCTGGGGGTGCAGCTCCAGGGTAGGACGCTTGCAAAGCCTGTGTGCAGCCTTAGGTTTAATCCCCAAGTACCACAAAAATAGAGGAAGCAATGAGGGGAGAAGACAGGAGGGGGAGGGAGGACAAGGAGGAGCGAGGAAGAAAGAGAGGGTGACCTCAAAGCAAACAGCCCAACTTTAATAGTTTGGGAAATAATTATAATAATACCAACAATACCAAAGGATGGTAATAATACAAATGGGCTAGATTGTTCATGGGCTGGGATTTAGCTCAGTTGGTAGAGCGCTGCATTGCAGTCTCTGAGGTCCTGAGTTCAATTCCCAGCACCGCAAAAATGGGAGAAGGACCTGGCAGTCCACTCCCAAGGCAATCCCGAAACAGTCAGCCATTGAAAACCCTATGAGGGTCGCTATGAGTCGGATACCGACTCGACAGCACCTAACAACAACAAGATTATTCATGTAATACTACCGACAATGTAAAAAGATAGATCACTACAGAAAAAAAGTTTGGACTTAAATCATAATTGGGATGCAAGAGTATATAGAAAAATAATCCTACAAAAAGACATGCAAGTAGAAGGGAGGTATTTGGGAGGGATGGGAGATGGGGGGAGGAGGGGCACAAGAGGGTAAGGGGGAAGTTATCTGTGCAATGTACAATGAAGCGCAGATATGGAAATGTCACAATGGAACGCATGTCAGAATGAAACACATTAAGTTGTACCTTAAAAATTTCCAATAAAAAAATAATAAATGAATAGGAAAACTCCCTTTAAGTCTGCTCCTCGATCTGATTTAACAAGGCTCTGAGTATGCAGTGTGGCTGATTAGCTAAAGACTTCCCATGCAGTAAGCATTACGGTTTTTTTTTTTTTTTGGTGGCACTGGGGGTTGAACCCAGGGTGTCGCGCCTGCATGCTCTGCAAGTGCTGGACTGCTGAGCTGCACCCTCAGTCCATTTTTTTTATTTTTTGAGACAGGGTCTCGCTAAGTTACGCAGACTGCCTCTGGTCTCGAACTTGTGATCCTCCAGCCTCCTCCTCCCGAGCCGCTGGGATTACAGGCGAGCGCCACCGTGCCTGGCCAGCATTACGGTCTTTAACGCGTCTCCACCATTGGCGATTTCATGATCTCTGAGACGCATTCTGTGAATGAATCCAGGGGCAGGTTTGAGGATGACACACAACCCTCTCCTTAGAGACTCCACTCACTCCAGTTCCTGCTTCCCGAGCAGCAGATGCCCTGAGGAGCAGGTAAATCTTGCTAATGATCCTGCAGGTACCCACCACGCCCCCTGGAAAGTGCTGAGTTACCACTAACACGGCTGTAGAAGGGAAAAAATTAATTCACCTGCGTCTTGTGGCAATCCTGATCCCTGGTAGGATGAGCGGAATTGATTTTTATTTGTAATCATAAAGCCAGGGCCAATCTTTCTTTTCTTTTGACTGAATGTGTCAACTAGTTTTCCCCTTCTTGAAAATCCCAGCCCAGAACCTGAGACCTAGTTCGACTGCATCACGGGTGAGTGGTTATTGTTGTTTGTTTGTTTGTTTGAGATGGAGGTCTCACTATGTTGCCCAGGCTGGCCTCAAGCTGGCAATCCTCCTGCCTCAGCTTCTGAAGTAGGTGGCATTGCGGCCACATGCTACGTGGCATCTTACTCTTGACCGTGATTTTGAACAAGTTATTTCATCTCTTTGTCTTCAAATGGCAAAGTGAAGCAATCATGTTTTGAGAATCAAATGAAATCATAAAGGTAAAAGTGCATTAATAAATGTAGTGTTAAAAATAGAAAGCATTACTGTCACCTATTACTATTTTAACTTGTATTAACTAATTTATCACGATTAAGCCAAAAGAAGGAATCTTTTGACCCATCCTCAGCGTTTCTATAATGACAGATCCCCATAGGACTCGGCCTGCAGCTGTAGCCCTGTGGCTACCGACTCGACGGCACCTAACAACAACAACAACAACAACAACAACATAACATAACAACAACAACAACATAAGACTCTAATAAATAATGTACAAGATGGAAATTTCAAACTTCATGCAAAGGTTTAAGAGTCAAGATTGTAATTGTTGTTAGGTGCTGTGAAGTTGGTGGCCAACTCATAGAGACCCTATTACAACAGACAAAACATTATTGTCAGTGCTCCTCTGCTATTCATAGGGGTTTCAATGGCTAATTATTTTTTGGGAGTGAGCTGCCAGTCCTCCTCCCAAGCCTACAGCATCTGGCGTTCCCAGGTGGTCTCCCAGCCAAGTACTAACCAGGTCCACCCCTGCTTAGCTTCCAAGATCTGTTGTGATCAGATGCCACAGTGGTAAGGCTGCAGGCATAGACTCCAAGATAAGTTTATATAAGTCCTATCCATTGCTTCTCAGTGTATTGACTATGTTATTGTTGTTGTTAGATATCATAGTGTTGGGTCCAACTCACAGCAACCCTATGTATAACAGAACAAAACTCTCCGACCCTGTACCATGCCTGGCATTATGTCAGTGCTTCTCTGCCATTCATAGGGATTTAAATGGCTGATTGATTCAGAAGTGGGCTGCCGGGTCCTTCTCCCATTTTTGCGGTGTTGGGGACCTCACACATCAAACATAGCACTCTACCAGCTGAGCTAAACTGCAGCCCCATGGCATATCTGGATTTTCCTGCAGAAGCAGATACCAAGAGAGGTGTTCCAGAGAACCAAAAGACATTCCAGAGAGTAACCTTCAGAAGACCATTTCCCAGGGATTTTCTGCACCTCTTGAATCAGCTTTGGCCCACCCTACCATGTCAAGGATATTTGGATCGCAAACATCTTTGGAAGCTAGAGACAGGCTTTCTCAGGGTGGCTGATGATGACTTCTGAAGCTTTGGGGCATCTTGGAAACATCTCCTGAAGTAATAATTCCATCAGTTCTACCACCAACCACCCCTGAGAGGGTCCAAAGGCTGACAGACACAATTCTGTCGAAGGAAATCCGCGCAACCTCGAGGTCTCCTCTAGTCCTTCTTGAAGGGCTAAGCCTTCACGAGAGCACTGCACCAGCCTGCCCAGGAACCTCACTCTGAGCAGCGAGGTCTGCGGTGTGCCCACTGGAAGATCTGACCCGGTCAGCTATGGAGTGCTTAGTAGATAGAAATGATCTTGAACCACATCCCACCCAGCCGGCATGGAAAGTTCCTGACGAGGTCTGCATCTCCAGTAAGACTCTGGGGGATTCTTCTGTATTTGGAGGTCACCACCCCAAGTTTTCAGTGCCTCTGTGAGAGGGTCCCCCAAATCAGAGAAGTCCAGGTCCTCGTCTCGATGACTTGGAGGGTGAGCGAGGCAGGGAGCCCCAGGAATTCTCTGCACCAGATCACAGCCCGCAGGATTAGGGGGTGATGTCCTGAAGCTGACGTGAAGTACTTTGTGGGTGGGGCCCTTGAGGGGCTTGGAACACGCCTCCCGCGCGTGCGCTGAGGGGTTGTGGGTTGGCCCATGGGTGTAGCACTGAAGTCAGCTAACCCTGATGCGCAAACACAGACTGCAGGGTGGGCGGGGACTCACACCGGTCCCCCATCCTTCCCTGCCTAGTGATCCTCCCTGAGTCCTTTACCCTGAGCCTCCAAGTCCTGTCTGTGAGATCCATTTTCTAAGGAAGGTTCCCACGTGCTCTTCCATGCTGAATTCTAAATTGTGTTCTTGGAATGAAATCTCTATGATGGGTCAAAGGGTGCTCTTCATAACTCATACTTTGAAGGCCTAACCCCCAGTACCCCAGAAAATGGCTATACGTGGATTCAGGGACTTTAACCTTTTGACTACCAATTTCAAATCAAAATACACGACCCTAAGTATTTTATTTCAAGAAGCTCTTTGTTACAATGAGCAAAATAAGAACGTGATTATCGAAACAATTAGAATGCATTCTAGGAGTAAAATCATCATGTAATTAGTGTTGGGCATCTTTGGAACAAAAACAAACAAACAAAAACTCTCCTAAGAAAAAAATGTATAATCAACTAAGTAAGAGAAATTGGCAAGTAATTACTATACCAGAACATTCTGTTGAAAATAGGAAAACAATAGCAGGTAGAAAAAGCAACATTAGGCACAATTATAATACACTGTATGTGTGATACGGTGTCAAATAATTCTTGCTGTTGTTAGGTGCCATTGAGTCAGTATCGCACTCATACCTGCATACAGCAGGTGACCCTGCATACAGCAGGTGAAATGCTATTGTCAGTGCTTCTCTGCTATTCATAGGGTTTTCAATGGCTGGTTGTTTTTTGGGAGTGGGTTGCTGGATCCTTCTTCCAAGCCTACAGCACCTGGTGTTCCCACGCGGTCTCCCATCCAAGGACTAACCAGGCCCCACCCTGCTTAGCTTCCGAGATCTGATGGGATCAGAGGCCACAGGGCTACGGCTGCAGGCCAATAATTCTTACACAATGGTAATTACACATGGTGCAGATGGTTTTTGTTCTCTTGCATACTTAATGGCAGAAAATCCAAATCCCTCTGGTATTTCTGTGAAACTTCATGGGGCTTGTGTGTCCGAAAAGCAGTGAAAGATTTAAAGAGAGAATGGAGTTAAAATATGGCCATTAGGGTAGATCTAGTCCAACCCGGCCAGGATAGATCTAATGCAAGCTGGCCAGTGTCCTCCTAAGAGGAAATTTAGGCACACAGCGAGACACCGGGATGTCTGTGCAGAGGAAAGGCCACCTAAAGACACAGCGGGAAGGTGGCTGGCTGCAAGCCAAGGAGGGAGGCCTCAGAAACAGATGTGTCTACACCTTGATCCTGGATTTCCAGCCTCCAGAACAGTCAGAAAATAAATTTCCTATTATTTTTTATGTTCTGTGCATTTATTTTTAATTTTATTTTTGATTACACAGAATAATTGTACATATTTATGGAGTACATCATGGTATGCTGATACCTTACAATTAACAGGGTTTCCATGCTTATATGTTGTTGTTAGGTGCCGTCGAGTCGGTATCCGACTCATAGTGACCCTCCCAGGGTTTTCAATGGCTGACTGTTTCGGGATTGCCTTGGGAGTGGATTGCCAGGTCCTGCTCCCATTTTTGCGGTGCTGGGAATTGAACTCCAGACCTCAGAGACTGCAGCGCAGCGCTCTACCAACTGAGCTAAATCCCAGCCCTCCATCCTTACATAGAAGTCCTTACATAAAGGCGTCTCTACGATCCTTAGATGGTATTCTGTAGCCGCAGAGGCTGGAAAGTTCTTCCTCCCTGTGCATTTCTAAAGCCCGTTTCTCCTGCTGGGTTGAAGGTTCTTTTTCTTCTCTATCTTTAGTAATAAAGAGAAAACGGCCACCATTCCCCACATGATCTCTCTTCACAATTGGTAAGCACTCTAAATAAATCAGCCTTTTCCAGACTGAGTAAATTGAGCTCCTAGAACCACACAAAGGGAGAGAGAGAGAGAGAGAGAGAGAGAGAGAGAGAGAGAGAGAGAGAGGAAACCACTTTGTTCTAAAAATGAATGCACTAAAAGAAATGCGGGAGGGGGCTCCTGGGGCGGTGTGGCCCTTGGGCGCTAGGCAGCGGGTCTAATTGGCTCTTCCTTTCCTTCCTGTTGCCTTTTGCGTCTGGTTGCCATGGAAACCCACTTCTGTGGCTGATCTCTCCTAGCCCAAGCTACAGGCAGATTTTTCAATTTGCATAAAGCAGTGATTTACTGAAGCTGGCATCGAGGAAGCACCCAGGGAGCGGGTGGAGGGGTCCCTGGAGCCCAGATTATTCACAGTGAGCTACTTGCCAGGGTCTGAAATCCTGGGAGCCGCCTTACGCCAGGCCGTAAGTCACAAGGTTTCCGGGAGTAAAAATGACCCGACCCTCTCTGTTACCGTGGAAATTTTATTGGCAAAATCCGGAGCACCATCAAATCTGGGGGGTGTTGCCAAACATCAAGGCAATCCCAGGATATGGCGTGTTTCTGTTTGCTCGGGAAAAGCCCTGGTACAAAAAGCACCTGCTAGGAACAGGAGGCCCCGCCACGCCCATCTCTGCCTGCCCCAGGCTCTGCTCGTGCCTGGATCCAAGGGCAGGGATCCTTGAACCCCCCCAAACCAGATGCCTGGCTTCAGTTAGAATGAAGGACAGCAGGAGGTTGGAAAAACTCCCAGGCCCCACCCACACCCAGAGCATCAGCCCTTCAAGGACCCAGGGTCTCAGTGGGGACCTGGTTACACACCGGGCCCCAGCAACGGGGACCCTACAGAGCCAGCTGGCCCAGGCTGTTGCTAATGTCCTGCTCTGTGCCTTTTGCCCACTTATCACCACTTCTCATTCCACGAAACTCCTAGGCACAGCCCGCTAGTCCAGCTGCCTCTGAGGCGCTGCCACTCTGGGGTCTTTCCAGAGCACCTGCAGCAGAGAGGAGCAGGTAAAGCTGCAGCCTTGAGGTGGAGTCGGGTTTGGCATCCAGCCTTCCATGCTGAGCTCCCTGCCCTCAGCTCTCTGCCAGTGAGGGGGCATAGAACTACCCCTACTTGAAGGGCGCTTTCAAAGATGCCAAGGCACTACACCCCCCATCTGTCTGCCAGCTTGTCGTGCTGTGGGGGTTGCGTGTTGCTGTGACGCTAAAAGCTGTGTCACCGGTATCTCAGATACCAGCAGGGCCACCCATGGTGGACAGGGTCAGCTGAGCTTCCAGACTAAGATGGACTAGGGAGAAGGACCCAGTAGCCCACTCCCAAAACAATTAGCCATTGAAAACCCTATGAATAGCAGAGAAGCACTGTCAGATACAGTGTCAAAAAATGAGCCCCCCAGGCTGGGAAGCATTCAAGAGATAGCCAGGAAAGAATTGCCTCCTCAAAGTAGAGACGGCTTTAGTGATGGGAATGGAGTCAAGCCCCTGGGACCTCCTTTTGCTGATGTGGCATGACTCAAAATGAGAACAAACACAGTGGCTGCAACATTGGGCTCAAACGTAAAAAGATTATGTGCGTGGCACTGTGGCGGGGAGTGTTTCGTTCTGTTGTACATAGGATCACTATGAGTTGGATGTGACTCAACGGCACCCAATAACTAGGAATGAAGGTCTTCCTCTGTCGTCCTTTTAATGACCTGGGCATCAAAGACCAAGGCAGATGTGGATTTGTGCCATTGCCCTATGTGGCTCTCTGACAAGGAAGTAAATGCCCACCCTACCCGGAAGGCACAGACCCCACCTGTGGCTGAAGAGGCCCCCTTGGGAGTCACAGCCCTTGAACGTGTGCCCTGCAAGAGGGTGTTTCAGAGCGTAAGGAAAATGGCAGAGCCGGTGCGTCTCAGAGGACAGGTGACCAAGGGATCGGGGTCTTCCCGAGTGACCTCCCCAGGTCCCCGACGTCTCATCCCCTCTTCTGTTTGCACAGATCAGTACGCATTTATCCTTGAGCTATCTCAGAGCTGCTATGAAAATGTTTTAAGGGTCAAGTGAGGCACAGAGCGCGTCAATCACTTAGGACACATCCTGGCACCAACATCCTCACAGGTGACCATCGTCACTAAAGCAGAAACCACGTACTGTTAGTCACAGAGGCGCATGGCTTCAAACTACCATGTCACGTGGCTTCAAACCACCATGCCAGTTTAGGAGCAGCCACATACTGTTCAAATGGAGTTACAAGTCAGGTGTGGTGGCGCACACCTGTGATCCCAGCCACTCGGGAGACAGAAGCAGGAGGACCTCAGGGTCGAGGCCAGAGGCAGCCTGTCTTGGTTTTAAAAAATTTTAAAGGGACTAGGGGTGCAGCTCAGTGGCAGAGAACTTGTAAAGTTTGCGCAAGGCCCGGGGTTCAGCTCCCTAGGACAGAAGGAAATAAATGAAAGCGAAAGAAAGAGAGAGAAAGTGAGAGAGAGCGCTTTCTCCTTCCATTTCAGCGACAACGTGGCAGAACCCTCATTTCACAAGAACACAAAACAGCCTCTAACTTCTGAAGCCACCAGAAAGACCTGGATTTACCTTCCAAGCAGCCTCGCCTTAGCCCAGAAACCTTTCATGGAATTATAATGACTGGATTGATAATTTGAAGACAAAGCCACAAACTTTTTAAAACATTGAATGAAAGGCGCAATGGAGCTGCAGTTCAACAGACGCTTCCACTTCAATGGATTGCATTCTTCCTTCTTGGCATTAAGTCATAGCGGAGATCGGGGGAGAAGGAGGTAAGAGAAGGCAGCAGCTTTTGCTTTTCCACAGTAAGCCTTCTGCAGCCTGCGTTCTGCTGCTCTTCCAGGGGAGGGTGGCACGCTCAGATGGCAGAGCGTTGGTTGCTATGGCAGCGTGTCATAAAAGGGCTGCTTATGAGCGGGCAGCTTCTTCTGGTTGCCATAAGCGATGCTTCCTAATGGTTTTTCAAGGCTAGAGATGGGCCCGTGGTCGGCGCGACCATTTATTTGTTTCTTAAGTGGAAGCATGGTTTGCATGACCTTTAGCATTTACCGTCGGTTAGGTTTTCCTTTATTTTGTATGACTTGTACTTTATGAGAACAGATTAATCTCCCAGGACATTATAAAAACCACAAGCCATCTTCAATAAGGAATGTCCTTTGTTTTAGAAAACCAAATGGTAGAAAAACAATTGCTGCTTCATTTTAGATAGATAAAGGGGGAGCATCCTTTTAATCTGTGCCTGTCACCCTTCGAGGCCTGCAGCCATAGCCCTGTGGCATCTGATCCCATCAGATCTCAGAAGCTAAGCAGGGTGGGGCCTGGTTAATCCTTGGATGAAAGTCCATCTGGGAACGCCAGGTGCTGTAGGCTTGGGAGACGGACCTGGCAGTCCACTTGCAAAAACAATCAGCCATTGAAAACCCTATGAATAGCAGAGAAGCACTGACAATAGTGTTTCATCTGTGGTACATAGGGTTTGTTGTGAGTTGGACACTGACTCGATGGCACCTAACAACAACATCATCACCCTCTGGTATTTGAGTTCCCGCCAGTCAGTGAAAGTTGAAGTCATTGCAAGCTTCAAAAGGAGGAAATCCTGGGGGGAGATTTGCCCCCTGAGGCTGGGCTCGGGTTCAAGACCATCAAGAGCTTGCCTTCTCTCTAATCTCTGTACCCACGCTGCCCGGCAGGGTGTGGGGGCTTAATAGGCCTGCATTCATTCACCTATTCATTTGGAAAGCACTTATTGAGCCTCTAGCAGGTATGAAGCTCATGTCGATCCTCAAGTGGACACAGGATTGACTCAACACCATGAGCTACGTCTCGATCGTCCCCCGGAATGTGTGGGCCAAGTCCAGCAACGGGGGTTTGCCCTGATCATATCTTGTTGGATGGCACTGGGTTTATAATGCAAAAGCTTTTCCTACAGATCACTGAAGCACCAATGCATTGACGCAGGGAACGTGAAAGACAACTCTGACTTCCTGCCCTAGGGACAGTCTCCCTAAGTCCATGGTCACCAGAGGGTAGACATCCATTTCCATGAACACAGTACCCCAAATTCAGAGGGGACTAAGCACGTGGGGCCCTGCGCTAAAGATCTTTAACCGGATTTCAATAATCTGTCGCCCTTGTGGGGATTTGGGCTAATTTTTTGGCTGGTTTCTTCATCATCACACATGCACTGCTGGAGTATCCAGAGAATAGAATTTGAAGACTAGATAGAGCCAAAGAAATATTTAAAAGTGTTACTTCTTATTACACCCCATTCTAGAGCATTCTACAGCAAAGCAATGCACTTTACCAACGCGCCTTGACACAACACTCTAAGCGTGTGTTCTACAAGATCAGCCCACTGGGAGGAATCTTAATGATGTCTTTTTTCTTCTTTTTTCTTTCCATTAAAGGAACTTGAGAATGCCAAGTCACTGTGAACTTCCCCCCCTCTTGATTCACTGCCAACTTGACACTCCCAGTTTGTACTTCTTGTACACTCTGTGTATCACACATATGAATAGGAGTGCCAACTTCAACCCCCGTGATGGAAAACATATGCACCTCTGAAAAACATCAAAACCTTGAGAATCAAATGCCAACAAAATACAAACATTCATGCTGATCTCTCTCTGTACCTCTCTCATACTTGGAAAATTGTAGTGCACAGCTAATGGCTGGCCAAAGTTCTCGATCACAGACCATTTCACAGCACTTAGCTCCTAACTGAAATTTCACAGTACAATACTTAAGGCACAACTCCAAATTGCATTGCCATTTAAGCAAATGTGTTTTCCTACCCATTTAACTATATGTGTTTTCCTCGCAGTTATATGCATCTTATGATTTGCTGGTCATTAAGCCCTTTGGTATTTTCCTGCGGATATTCTAGAATGTCCTATTTCTCTGTGGATTGAATGTAACCCAGGAGTTTAGCTAATAGTCTCGCCTGATTCTGCGCTTTTAGAAGGAAAGAGAGCATTTCTATCCTCAGAGCAGACACTGACTCTGGCCCCTGCCACCGCAGGCTTTGTAAGACTGTCAGATCTCTCTGGGTTCCTTTCTTGTTCCGTCAGGCCTGATCCTAATGTGAGATTGCACAGGAACTTCATTCCACAAATAGGAATCACTTAGAAGCCATAGCTAAAGAAAAACTCATTTGAAAACATGAAAGTCTGGTAATAGGAGATCACAGTAATGATCCTTTTCTTTCTCCTTCTCGGTGGGCTTTTAAAGAAAGATTTATCATAGACATTGCAAATAAGCAAAAGGATAGAATAGTGTAATGAGTCATCCATATACTCATGTGTTAGCCCCCCACATTGTAATATTTTTAATCCGTTTTCATCTACCACATTAATCCCTCTTTTGCTTGTTAAATTTTGTGCTCGATTGCCTGCTAAAGAATTTTAAAGATACATACTTCACCCCCCAAATATTGCATTGAATATGTTTTATTATTATTATTAGTAGTAGTAGTACTAGTAGTAGTAGTAGTAGTAGTACTAGGGGCCTGAACCTAAGTCCCCTCGGGTACTTTTGCAAGTGCTCTACCACAGAGCTGCATTCCCAGGGCCCTTCTTAAATGTGATCTTGAGACAGAGTCACGGTAAGTTATGCAGGCTGTCTCTGGCCTCAAACCTGTGATCCTCCTGCCCCTGCCTCCCCAGTCACTGGGATTACAGATGTGCATCATGGCTCCCAGCATTTAATACGTTTCTTTACTGCTAATGACATAGTTTACTGTTATCACCAATTGCACATAACTGAATTAACAATAATTCCTTAATTTCATTAAATATCTAATTTATATTTATTTTTATTCTTATATTATTATATATTTTATATATTTTCATTTATATATTTATATATTTATATTTTATATATTATATTTATATATTTTTATATATTTATATATTTTATATATAAAATTATATTTATGTATTATATATTATATTTATATATTTTTATATATTATTTATATATTTTATATATTTATACATTTTTATATTTTTATTTTTTATATATTTATATATTTTTATATTATATTAATTTGGTTTTTTTATATATTATATATATTTATATTATA
>VMDO01036521.1:0-15086 GCA_007922755.1 Pedetes capensis
ATTCCAGTCACCAGTAATTATCAGTATGTCCTGATTGCATGTTTGATCTATTTCAGATTGCAGAAGCTGGTATAAATCTTCCCTGTCTTCATTTGAGGCCTTAGTGGTGGGTGCATAAATTTGAATAATAGTCATATTAACTGGCCTTCCTTGTAGGTGTATGGATATTATTCTATCACTGACAACATTGTATTTCAGGACAGGTCTTGAGATGTCTTTTTTGATGATGAATGCAACTCCATTTCTCTTTAGTTTGTCATGTCCAGCACAGTAGACCATATGATTATCTGACTCAAAATGGCCCATGCTAAAATGGACCATTTTAGCTCACTGATGCATAGAATGTCAATGTTTATGTGCTCCATTTCTCTTTGAATGATTCCTAATTTTCCTAGATTCATACTATGTACATTCCATGTTCCAATTATTAATGGATGTTTACAGTGTTTCTCCTCATTTTGAGTCAAGTCACATTAGTGAATGGAGGTCCCTGGGGCTTTTACTCCATTTCCATCATCACAGTAGACTCTACTTTGAGGAGTCAACTCTTCCCCAGTAGTCTTTTGAGTGCTTTCCAACCCAGGGGCCTCATTTTCTGGCACTATATCTGACAGTGTTTCTTTGCTATTCATAGGGTTTTCAATGGCTAGTTGTTTCAGGAATGGTTCACCAGTGCCTCCTCCCTAATCTGTCTTAGTCTGGTAGCTCAGCTGAAACCTGTCCACCATGGGTAACCCTACTGGTATCTGAGATACTGATGGCATAGCTTTCAGCCTCATCACAACACACAAGCAGCCACTGAGCAGCAAACTGACAGACATGTGGGGTTGTTGTTGTTAGGTGCCCTCAAGTCAGTGTCCAACTCATACCAACACTATAGGTGAAACTCATACAACAGGTGAAACACTACTGTCAGTGTTTTTCTGCTATTCATCGGGTTTTCAATGGCAGATTGATTTTTGGGAGTGGGTTGCTGGGTCCTTCTCCCAAGCCTACAGTATCTGGTGTTCCCAAGTGGTCTCCCACCCAAGTACTAACCCGGGCCTTCTCTGTTTAGCTTCTGAGATGTAACAGGATCAGAAGCCACAGTGCTATGGCTGTAGGCATTTTTATACATACTGGAATATTACTCAGCAGTAAAGAATGAAATTACATCATTTGCAAGAAAATAGAAAAAACTAAAGATCATCATTTTAAGCAAAGTAAGCCATTTTCAGAAAGAGAAATATCTCATTTTCACTCATATGTGGAAGCTAGATCTGCCTTCAAAGGAAAACAATATGTACATATTCATAAAATTGTATGTATTGAGAGGATTAATAGGAAGGGGAGGGGTAGCAACATAAACAGTAATGAAGAAAAGAACAAATGCAGAGTATATGATGCAATTGTATGAAAATCACATAATGAAACTCATATTGTATGCAAATTAAACAATTAAAAAATTCCTGGTTTTTCAATTTTGTATTTTATACATAATTTAGCATTTGTTTTCTAATTCAAAAATTTTGTTTCAAATTCTTATTGCAAAAACATATATATGTATGCCTGTTCCACACTGTAAAATGCAGTTGAAATCCAAGGAATCTGGTGGTGAACATTTTGACCTGTTTTCTTATTTAGTATTTTACTTGTACATATTTTAAAGGTACAGAGTGGTGATTCAATTCATATATACATTGTGTAATTATCAAATACATATTGTTGAAACTTCTACCTTCTTAAACATTTTAGAAAAAATTTTTGATTAACATGTAACAATAACTATACATATTTTTGAAGTATAGTGTGATTTTTAAAAATTTCATACAGTATTGTTATATTCATTATGAGGATTTTCATAGAATTGCATCCTGTATTTTGCACCTTTTCTCTCCCTCAATACCCCTCTATATTCCTCTTCCTTCCCTTCCCAATTTTCCCATCACCTTTCCCCTTCTGCTATTTCTCTCCCCTCTATGATGGGTCCCTTTATATTTTCCAATTTTAGATATATACTATTGTGTGTATATATATATATATATATATATATATATATATATATGTACATTTTTTTCTTTAAGGTAGATATAGTTCCTGCATGTAAGAACAGGAGGTATTTCTCTTTTGGAGTCTGGGTAATTTTTCTCAAAATGATGGTCTTCAGTTCTATTCATTTTGCTGCAAATGACATCATTTCATTTTGCTTTATTGCTGAATGATATTCCATTGTGTAGTCTAATCATCTGTTGATGAACATCTGATCTGATTCTATACTCCCACAATTGTGAAGAGTTCTGCAGTAAACATGGAAGTGCAGGTGTTCCTGTGGTATGATGACTTATCTTCCTCTGGATATGTTCCTTGGAGTGGTACAGATGAATAACATGGTGGTTCTATTTTTAGTATTTTGAGGAAACTCCATATTTATTTCCATATGGCTGTACTAATTTACAGTCCCACCAGCAATGTAAAAGGGTTCCTTTTCCCTCCATCCTCCCCAGCATTTGTTTTTATTTCCATATTACAGAGAAGTACACTGAGGCTCAGGGGTAGGTTTCTGCTACTCCAAACAGTGAATATATGAAAAATCTTTGACTTAATAACATATCTGACTTTTAATTTATTGCTTTTCCTGCAATATTTGCTAAGACTTTTGAGAATTTTAAGGGATAATCATACCAGTGTATTACTCTGTTAATATCTTAGTAGTACCATGTAACAAATTACTCTAAAGCAGGGTTTCTCCAGCTCAACATTACTGATATTTCTGCCAGATATTCTTTGCTATAGGACCTGTTCCCTTCATGGTGAGATACCTGCCAGCACCTCAGGCTTCTACCTTTTAGGTACCAGAAGAACTCCCTGTGGCAGACAGCAGAATGGTCACCCAGAGTGATCCCCAGTACCTACAAATATGTGGCCTGAAGTGTGAAAATGGACTTTGAAGATATTACTCAGTTAAGGATCTAGATGTAGAGAGATTATTCTTAATTATCCAGATAAAGCAATGAAATCACAAAGGTCCTTATAAGAGGGTAGCAAGATATTCAAAATCAATGAAAGGAAGTGTGCCAACAGAAATAGAGGTTGGTGTGATGCACTTTGAATATGGGAGAAGGGACCAGGAGCCAAGGAATTCAGACTGCCTCTGGAAGCTGAAAAAGGCAAAGAAATCAGTGGTCTCATGGGAGGCTTCATAAGGAATGCAGCTCTCTCAACTAATTGATTTTAACCTCTTAAGATCATTTTAGACTTCTAGGCTCCAAGGCTGCAAGAGAATAAATCTGAGTTGTTTGAAGCATTAAGTTTATGATAATATTTATAGAAGGAATAGAAAAAATAATATACACCTGCCAAGCTGTGACACCCAGAAGTGTCTCCAGACTTTGCCAAATGTTCCCTGGAGACCAAATCTATGCTTCATGCCCTGTTAAGAACCTCTTCCCTAAAATAAGCTCTTCCTTCACATTTGCAAGATGAATGCACTTTAGCTGATGTAGGTGGGCTTAGCAGATAAACAAGCTCTCCTTGAGGCAGTAGTTAGTCCAACTTTAGCTCCAGGTGGAGGTTGGGGCTCCAGTCTACTCCATGTGTGTTTTATCTGGGGGCCTGCACTAAAGGTTCAAGAGAAACCCTGGGTATGCTCTTCTCATGAGGGATACAAGAGTGCAAGAAGCAATCCAAACTATAGAAGCAATTTTAAAGCTTATTTTAATTTGATATCTGTTCAAAGTTCAGTGACTAAGGACAGCTGACTAAGCCATCCCCAAGTAGAGAAGTATACTCTGCTTGAAGAGTCAGGATTCAATCGGTCAAACAGAACTACTAAAGAGTATCTATAAACGTATCTATACTTAATACATAATATATGTGGTTGTTAGATGTCATCAAGTCGGTATCCAACTCACAGCGACCCTAGATACAACAGGCAAAACACTATTGTTAGTGCTTCTCTGCTATTCATAGGGTTTTCAATGACAGATTGATTTTTGAGAGTAGGTTACGGGGTCCTTCTCCCAAGCCTACAACACCTGGTGTAACTGGACCATCTCCCACCCAAGTACTAACCAGGCTCTACCCTGCTTAGCTTCCGAGATCTGACAGGATCAGACACCACAGTGGTACAGCTGCAGATACATAATATATAAATACACATTAACATGTCTATTAAAATGTGATATAGAGATATGATCTTATGCATTTGTGGCATTCAGGAAGGAAAGACGTGTATCAGGAGTGGGAAGCAAAAATAAGCTGAGACCTATGAGTTACTTAGATGAGTTGCACTCCTGGTTTGATATCCTTTAACCCAAATACTAGAAAATTAAGTGATGGGCCAGAAGCCACATTAGTCTTCCAGCTCCAAGTCTTTGACTTTTATAATGGGAGTGTCCTTCAAGAGAATCTATGACCTTTGTCACAGAGATACTTATGTACCTAGCCAAGAAGTCAGAGAAGCAAACACAAAATGCACAAAAGTTGCTGTCTGGGTAGTAGACTGGGCTTCTTTCCCACACTACTGGATGAACCAACAGATAAGCATCAAGGTAGTGCCTCATGTCAACTGGTGATCTCTTTGCATAATGAAATATGGCCTTTCCTCCACTGATATCTTTCACATCTCACATGAAAGGTCTTTGGCCTACAACAACTCAAACTATGTAACAAATGGGATTCTAGGAAATGGAGTCTCAATTTAGCTAAACTGACACAATAAAAATCTACCCTGGCATCATTCACACTTGTATTCATATACACACACTTTTAACTCCTCTTCCAAATAAATTCAATTGCAAAATCATTTTTCTCCATAATGTTATATAACTGTCATACAACTGAAAACAGGCCAACCTCCTGCCCCCCCCAAAAAAAAACCATACAAAATCTCTTTTTGTTTTTGGGTAATATTCATTCTTCATTTACCTGAGTTGCACTCCTGGTTTGATACCATATAACCTAAATACTGAGAAATTAAGTTTAATAAGTGTGTTAGGCTGAATAATTCCCTCCCCCAATAGGGTCACACCTGCAGCCATCCCACTGTGGTGTCCCATCCTGTCACATCTTGGAAGCTAAGCAGGTCAGGCCTGGTTAGTACTTGGATGGGAGATCACCTGGGAACATGGTACTGTAGGCTTGGGAGAAGGACCCAGCAACCCACTCCTAAAGAACAATCAGCCAATGAAAACCCTATGAATAGCAGAGAAGCACTGATAATAGTGTTTCACCTGTTGTACATAGGGTTGCTAGGAGTGGGACACTGACTCGACAGCACCTAACAACAACTAATACAGTCACATCTTAATCCCTGCAACCTGTGAATGCTATGGTATATGACAAAAGAAATTTTTTAAAATGTGATTAAATTAAGGATCTGGAAATGAGAAAGCTATCCAGGATTATCTTGGTCTTATAACAGGGACTCTAGAGGAGTCAGAATCAAAGGAGAATTTGATGGAGTGACAGAGCAAGGACTGGAGTCATGATCTTTAAAGATGCAAGAAGGAGCCACAAGCACAGTATACAATAGCCACTAAAGCTAGAAAAAGCAAGGAAAAGGTTCTCCTTTCAGAGCCACCAGAGGGAATCAGCTCTGCCAAGATCTTAATGCCAAATGTCAAACACCTGATCTCCTTAACTATAAGAGAATAAATTTGTGTTGTTTTAAGCAAGGAGGTTGGGATAATTTGTTATAGCAGCAATAGGACACTAGTACAACTAGTATCTAAACATCATATGTTACATGGTAAGACAATTAGAAAGGAAAAGAGAAAAATAATCACTATATATACAAACACATATTAATATCAAAATAACAAAGAAGTCCTCATGATATTATAGTTCTTGTTTCTGCAAATGGTTGTACAGTCATGCCAAATATTTGTAATTATCTCCCTCTCCCTACTCCATATTTCTTTGCCTCTGCAAGCACTTATATTGTTTGTTTCTTACCCAGTAAAAGAGTTGAACATTCATTTCTAGAAGATCTAGACCATTAGTAGTCCCCCTTATGTTTGCTTGTCTAGTTTTCCACTGCCTTAAGTCACAGGACCTAGAAATGACCTAGGTTTTGCTACTGCATTCCAGGCATTCTTCTCCCTCTCCAGAATACAATATAACACAATTTCCTCTCCACAGTCAGAGTAAATCATCCCAGTGAGTACCGTAACTGTATATTTATTTGAGTTTTGACATGAATTATTCAAAGTATCCAAGTGGGATTTTTAACTTCCAGTTTGACAGAGTCATCTCTGGGTATCCTGGTAGAAGCATTTCTCCTTGGAAAACTAAAACTTCCACATGAGTAAAGCCCAAGTATATAGGTATAGAGAGCAAAAATTTCATTCATAGAGCATTGTGGGTAATAGTGAGAGAAGCCACCCCCGTTTCCAGACCAGATGCATACATATTATTATGGAAGAAACAGTACACAAATCCCACTCATTTAAAGAATATAACAAGATGCAGGACATCTCTCCATCCCCTCAAGGTGTTGCCAACCAGTTTGTACTATAACAGGTTCTTCAAAAAGTAGTACCACAGTTGCAACAGGTCAGGTGCTTCAGGACCACTGGAAATATGGTTAGACCAGTGAATTTCATCAGCAAGAACTCATTGGTAAGATTAATTTCCTATAAAATAACTTCCCTTGTCAGAGCAATGTCTAATACAAGATGATATGCATGGAACATATCCCACGATGCTCCTCAATAAATGACACATGCATATAATACCTCCATGAGTGTGGCTGTGACATGTGGGGGGACTTGTCTGTACCTGGTAAAATGAGGCAAAGGTAATGAGATACTACTGTCATGATCATATGTCATTATATGAGATTCTAGATTAAGACACTAAAGGAAGAGATTCTCCTACTGGCTGGAAGAAGTACATGGCCATATTTCTAACTGTCTAATGAGAAAGCCTGCAGCTATACCACTGTGGCATCTGATCCCCTCATATCTTGGAACCTAAGCAGGGTCGGGCCTGGTTAGTACTTGGATGGGAAACCACTTGGGACACCAGGTGCTGTCGGCTTGGGAAAGGAAACCAGCAACCACTACCCCTGCCCCAGAAAAAAGCAATACATCATTGAAAACCCAATGAATAGCAGAGAAGTCCTAATGATAGTGTTTCACCTATTGTGCGTAGAGTAGCTATGGGTCGCACACCAACTCCACGGCACCTAACAACAACAATGAGAAAGCCACATGTCAAGAAACTACAGGTGGCCTACAGGAGCCAAAGGAATTCTCCAGATGATAGCCAATAATAACCCACATGAGCTCAGAAGCAGATTCTTCCCTCATCCAGCATGGGATTTCAGCACTGGCTGTAGCTTTCTTGGCGCACCACAGAGCCAAGTTAAGCAATTCTCACACTTCTGAATCACAGAAATTGTGAGATAATAAATATGTATTGTTTAAAGTCAATAACCTTGTCATAATTTGTTATGTAACATTGAAAACTTGCATACCATGACAGTGACTAAGACATACCTTAAGGATATAAATGGAGGTTTTGGCAAGGAAAGCAAATGGGTATCAAGACTAATTGTTTATTCCAATGGAGGATAAAGTTGTCGCCCTCCTTTTCATGATAATAATAGTCCTAAGCAACCCACTGGTTGATTCCTGTGGAAAATAAGAGGCTCAGTGTTCATCTGCTATTGACAAGAGAGATGCTCAGCAGAGGCTGTAACCAGATGAGTCTTGATGAGTGGAATTCCATGCTGTGGAGTCTAAAGATAACTTCTAACTCTAAAACTATGGCACATTATTTGTGAGCTTATTGGGCAAGAAAGGAGACAATTGAGGAAAAGGGCTTGACAGATGTTTATAGGACAGATCACCTAGCTTAAAACAAAATTTGTTATTTTAGTAACTCATTCCCACAAAACATGCTATCTATGGATCCTATACAACTGGTAGACCCACTGAACCTTGTGCTCCTCTACCTCTATCCCTTTGCTCACACTGCTTCTTTTGTCCTGAGGTCCATTCCCACCATTTCTCCTAAGAAAATCTACCCTTGTTTCAGGGTCCAAATTTCACCTCATCTTTAGTTTTACTGACAAATTTTTCTTTCCTTGGAAATCCTATAGCACGTTATGTTTGAATCAGTCTAAATCATCTGCCCATGAGTCTAGAAACAACCTAAGGGTAGTGACTATGTCTTTAATATCCTCCACAGTGCCTAGCATAGCTTGTTCAAATTATGTTGTGATATGTTATGATGTGAGTTTACTTCAAAAATTAACTCACATTTTTGCAGTAAACTGGCATGCTTCGCCAGTGTGAAAATCACAATGATGCTAAATATTTCGTTCTCATGAAAACTAAACATTAAGTGGGAAAATGGGAAAGGATCCTCTCTCTCTCTCTCTTTCTCTCTCTCTTTTACACACACACACACACACACACACACACACACACACACACACACACCTCCTTCACTCCCTCCCTCCACTGAAAACATTTTATCTCCTTTCTGTGTAGAACCCAGAACACATATTTATTTTCCTGACACTATTTAATGCCTAAGATATTTTAGAGGAATCACAACAGTCCTGGAAGGAATTTTAAAGGGTAAAGGAAGCCATTCTCTTACTTCTAAATGAGACTGTAATTAACTCTTCTTAGAAAAGTGAATACATATATTCTCTGAAGAATCATCTTTTGAAAAGAGCTGAAATAGAAAAGAAAAATAAAATGAGAAAGATTCAGTGAGAAAACTCAATCTCTGTTTCCATGCTAACTCCCTCCTGCTCCAGCAGTGCTGTTTTTGCAGTGATCATTTCTGGGATGTCTTTTAGCATTGGTGAGGAAAATATAAATCATGGTTTTTATTCCTGGTAATTCTGTTGCTCATTTCTCTCCAAATTTATTTTTAAAAAATAGAATTCCCTTCATACTCTCTAAAACAGTTCCCGGGACCACTACATTTGTCTTCTAATCAGCATCAACTGGTATATAGCAGCAATTTCTCATTTGGCATAAAGTCATTTCATAAAACAGCCATTGAGGTAAAACAAAATATTAGAATGTGAGCACTCTGGGGCTTTAAAAGCACTTCTAATTCATTCCTCTGACTTCACGTATGAACACATAATTCATCACACAGGAGACATCTACATTTCTAGATTTCTAGGGGGAAAAATCCAATCTCTTTTGTTAACTTATTTCTAATTTCTTTGGGCTAAGTACTACAAACTATCCTACTCCTTTTCTGGTGGTGATGGTGTTGGTGTGGTGTAGTTTGGTTTGTTATTTTTTGTTGCTGTTCCTTGATAAACTCATCTTAAAATGATTATCAAATTATCCATCTTCATTTATTTCCTAATTCAGTTCCTGGATACTTATTTGGAAATCATATTTACCCACACTTTAATTATTTGGTTAATGCCTTCTGATATATCTCTGTATTGTTCTTAACTCTCTTGAGTACTACAAGACTAACATGGATGACTCTAGTAAACCAACATATAAGTATGGTTGAATTTGACACTGTGTTATACTCATTCTCAGTAATTCCATTTACACACTTCTATTCCGTTTGTCCAATCTATTAATGTTAGCACAGACTTGTCAAATTCTGGTCAATTTTCAAGCCAGAAACAAATGTTCCAACCATAAGAAAATTAATTGCCCTTTCTTCTTCTGCTCGTTATGTCTATAAGATTATGTATACTATAGTCTCAGTTTCGGCACATATCTATTTCTCACCCATATTAAAAATGTGAACAATCAAGACTGGAAACTAGGCAAATACCTACATGGCTGAAGTAAATGCCCAATAAATTTTTAAAAAGCAAAAGAAGAAGGGAAGAAGAGAAATTACTTTAGGATTCATAGAGGTCACAAAGATTTTCAGGTTCAACCATATTTTGTAAATGAGGGATGTAAGACTATCAGAAATTAAATAAACAAAAGACATGTTTAGTGAGAGGCTATTGGGACATTTATAAATGTGTGGGCACTAAGCACTGATTCCCTGATTACTTTATTAAGAGCCCTCTGACATTAAACCTTAAGAACACAGGAGTTTTTATAACCTTTTAAGTATGAAGAAGCTCCTCTATCTGCCATCTTTGAGCTTGGAAAGATTCCAGATGGGAGGTGCTGGCAGCCATTGCACCACCATTTGAAGATAGAAAATAAAGCCAATACAGGTCAACAAAATCTGAGGGGTGAATAGTGACTAGGTGCATTAATGTTTCTCAAACCCCTGAACCAAGACAACCATGCAGAACAAATGTTTTCTTCTTTTCCAAAGTTTAACTTGAGCTTTCTGATTTAGAACTAACCTCAAGTCATACAGTGCTTGAACTAAAGTATTGGTCTCCTCATTCTCAACAGATATTCTTTTTATCCTGGTATTGCCTGCCTCCCTCTCTCCTTTTCTTTTCCTTTATCAAACAAAGAACAAATTTCCTATAGCTATTCTAGGTAAAGCAGGAAGCTTATAGCTTTTAATGACAAGCTTATAATCTTTGCAAGACCCTGCATTTGATTAATGGAAGGATTACCTCACCATCCCTACATGGCTAGACTATTTATCCAGCCCCCAAATATTCTTGCTATTTGATAAACAAAAGCACAGAGCTCCATCATTCCCAGCGCTTTCAGTCTCGTTCCAAATGTGTTCCAGTTTCTATTTATTCAGAATTTTGAAATACAGAGCTGTAGGAGCCCCAAGATCTGGTGTATGCATATATAGGACCTTATCAATGTAGAGGCAGAAATTCTACACATTCAGGAAGCCCTAAGTCAGAGATTGTTCCTAGACTATTGTTGGGATTGATTTCTTCATGCCAGTAAAATGACTTTCGTGACCTTACCATCATAGCAGAAAGGGTCATATTTGCTCAAGAATTGATCTATTGGCTGTGAGGAAACACAACTCAAACTTCTGTCTTCCCTGACTAGGTTGGTAACAGCTAAATGAAAACTATGAAATCCTACATCCAGAAATCAGCAAAACACTCTGACCTACAGTTAATATTTCAAAAATAAAATACAATTAAGTCTGCCAAAATCTTCTACTCAGACTGGGAAAAACTTAAACCCACAGAAGAGGAAAGATGTGAGAATCAACTTATGACAATTTAAGATTCAGAACTATATATTTCCTTTATATTTTAAAGGATATGCTTAAGACTACTCATTCCCACATTGTACTGGCAAATGAATCAAAAGGGCCTAAATTTGCATCAGAAGTGAAGTGGTCAAGTAAATTATGAAACATTCCTCAGTGGACTTATATACAACCATTAAAATGAAGAAGACTAATCTCCATAGTCTGATATGAAATTATCACTTAAACATCTTTTTAAGTGAAGAAGGCAAAGGTCTACAGAATGTCTACATAATACAATTATCTATCTTAAAAGATGGGAGAAGGACTTGGCAACCCACTCCCAAAGAACAATCAGGCATTGAAAACCCTATGAATAGCAGAGAAACACTAACAATAGTGTATTGTTTTGCTCCTTTGTCAAAAATAAGGTGGCTATAGGTGTGTTGGGGAGAAGCAGAGGAAGGAGGCAGATTCTGGGCCAGGTCCCCATTCATTGCCGCAGCCAGCGGGGCTGGGGTCCTGTGTTTACGAAGTCATGGAAACGCTAATTCTGTCATCAACAAGCTCCAGGACGTCTTCAACACGGTGGACGCCGACATCATCCAGCTGCCTCAGATCGTCATGGTGGGGACGCAGGTGAAATTCAAGTACAGAAGAAATAAAGAAGAGAAACAATTTCTTTCTCCCCATCTTTAGTATATCACTACGTTGTAATTTATGCCATTTTTACTCTCTGATCTTGTATAACAAAAATACAACACATTTCACATTCTTACTTAATGGAGTAGTACCATGACTGAATTCTAAACATTTAAGTATGTATATGTACTGCATTTAGTTCTGACTAGTGAATGGCTGGATGGAAAAATCAAGATGGCGGACAGATAACACGCGCCTTCTCTCCCAGAGTAAAGGGAAGCCTCGATGAGGGGTTTAGAACTCACATTGAATAGATAGAAACAGTGATAGTTTAGATTGAGAGACAGAGGATGAAACCTGATGGACACTGAAATTTCGCTTCCGAAGAATCACACAGAGGTCAGTGGCAGGACTGCCATTCCGCCATTTCACTTTCACGCAGATGGCAGGATAGAATCCTGGAGACTCGGAGGGGACTTTGCCCACACACCCACGGGAGCCGGACCCAACACAGCATGCAACCTTGACATCACACTGTCACCCTGCCCACAGGACACAAACTGCAAGTTTTCGGGTGAGTCAGCACGGAATCACTCCCTCCCTCCTGTTGTGGCTGTGGGGAACCAGTGCCAGAAGTACACATCCAGAGCTGAAACACGGCTCCCTCTCTCCTGTTGTGGCGGGACAGTCATGCAGACGCAATCTCCACAGACATATGGGCACACATACGCCTGGACCCCAGACACACCGGAGGGGATCCTAAGTCATCCCACTGCACTGTGGAGAAAGGTGAGGTCTGCAGAGGAGGCTGAGCACCACGCGGACAGAGTTCTCCTTCCTGGCAGAGTCTTGTGGGACAATTAGACACAATAAAAACAGTTTCCAGCGCAATCACCGTGCATGGCAGACCTACTACAGACTCTCTTGGGGGGGGGGGTTGAATATCATCCCACCCACAAGAGGATTTGGTTCTCCCAAGTGGTCTCCCAAGTGGGCGGAAAGCTGCGCTGCGCCCCCAGCCCATATTTTTTACTTTTTGAGACAGGGGCTTGCTGGGTTGCACAAACTGCCTCTGATCTCGGGCTTGTGGTCCTCCTGTCTCCACCCCCCAAGCCGCTAGGATTGCAGGCGTGCACCACCGCACCTGACTAGAAGTGTTTAATAAGTGTGTGCGAGCGTGTATGCATGGTTTTGTTTTGTTTTTGTTTTGATTTTTTTGTTTGTTTGTTTCTTGGGGATTTTGTTTTTTTTGGTTTGGTTTGGTTTTTTTGTTGTTGTTTGATTTTGTTGTTTTGTATGGGGGTATGAAACCAGGGTCTTGCGCCTATTCACTTTGTAGGTGCTGGACTGCCGCGCTGCGCCCCCAGCCCATATTTTTACTTTTTGACACAGGGTCTCTCTGGGTTGCGCAGGCTACCTGTGATCTTGGGCTTGCAATCCTCCTGCCTTCGCCCCCAAGCTGCTGGGAATGCAGGTGTATACCACCGCACCTGACTATAAGCGATTTTATACGTGGGTGGGAGCGTGTATGCGTGAGGTGTTTTTTTTTTTTATTTGCTTCCTTCCTTGTTTTACTCTCTTCCCTCTTTCTATTCTCCTTCTCTTTTTCTTATGCTATATATGCATCCTTGTATTAATTATTTTACCATCAGAGCCCCCACATATCTGTCAGTTTGCCGTGGGGGCTTGCGTATTGCAATGAGGCTGAGAGCTCTGCCACTGTAACCTTAGACATGAGCAAGGTTACCCAAGGTGGACAGGTTTTCAGCTGAGCTTCCAGACTAAGACAGACTAGGGAGTAGGACCTGGCGAGCCACTCCCAAAACAACTAGCCATTGAAATCCCTATGGATAGCAAAGAAACACTGTCAGATATAGTGCTGGAAAATGAGGCCCCCAGGTTGGAAGGCACTCAAAAGACTACTGGGGAAGAGTTGCCTCCTCCAAGTAGAGTCTACCATGATTACAGAAATGGAGTAAAACCCCAGGGTGCTCAACGTGATGATGTGACACGACGCAAAATGAGGAGAAACAACTGTAAACATCCATTAATAATTGGAACATGGAATGTACATAGTATGAATCTAGGAGAATTAGAAATTGTTAAAAGAGAAATGGATCGCATAAACATTGACATTCTAGGGATCAGTGAGCTAAAATGGACCGGCATAGGCCATTTTGAGTCAGACAGTCATAGGGTCTACTATGCTGGGAATGATAAACTAAAGAGAAATGGGGCTGCATTCATCATCAAAAAAGACATTTCAAGATCTGTCATGAAATACAATGTTGTAAGTGATAGAATAATATCCATACGCCTACAAGGAAGGCCAGTTAATATGACTATTATTCAAATTTATGCACCCACCACTAAGGCCACAAAAGAAGAAAGGGAAGACTTCTATCAGCTTCTGCAATCTGAAATAGATCAAACATGCAATCAAGACATACTGATAATCACTGGTGACTGGAATGCAAAGGTTGGAAACAAAGAAGAAGGCCCAGTAGTTGGAAAATTTGGTCTTGGTGACAGAAATGAAGCTGGAGATCACATGATAGAATTTTGTCGGACCAATGACCTTTTCATTGCAAGTACATTTTTTCAACATCATAAACGGAGACTATACACGTGGACTTCACCAGATTGAACATACAGAAATCAAATTGACTACATATATGCAAAGAGACGATGGAAAAGCTCTGTACAAAATGTCAAAACAAGACCAGGTGCTGACTGTGGATCAGACCATCAACTTCTCATATGCAAGTTCAAACTGAAGCTGAAGAAAATTAGAACAAGTATACGAGAGCCACAGTATGACCTTGAGTATATCCACCTGAGTTCAGAGAACACCTCAAAAATAGGTTTAATGCATTAGACACAAATGACAGGAGACCAGAAGAGTTGTGGCATGACATAAAAGATATCATTCAAGAAGGAAGCAAAAAGTTCTTAAAAAGACAAGGAAAAGAGAAAAGACCAAATTATATGTCCAAAGAGACACTGGACCTTGCCCTGGAACGTCGAGCAGCTAAAGCAAAAGGAAGACATGATGAAGTTAAGGAACTAAACAGAAGATTTCAGAAGGCAGCTTGAGAAGACAAAAATAAATATTATAATGACATGTGCAAGGAGCTGGAGGCAGAAAACCAAAAGGGAAGAACACACTCTGTGTTTCTCAAGCTTCAGGAAGTGAAGAAAAAATTCAAGCCTCAAGTGGCAGTAGTAAAAGATTCTACAGGGAAAATATTAAATGATGCAGGAAACATCAAAAGAAGATGGGAAGAATACACAGAGTCATTATACAAGAAAGAATTGGTAGATGACCAACCATTCCAAGAGGTTGCATATGAAGAGGAACCAATGGTGTTGAAGGATGAAGTGGA
>VMDO01036522.1:0-15082 GCA_007922755.1 Pedetes capensis
ACATCATGTTTGGAAGAGTGGCAGGTCAACGCAAAAGAGGAAAACCCTCCACCAGATGGATTGACACAGTGTCTGCAACAATGGGCTTAAACATAAATAAGATGGTTTGCCTGGCACAGAATCGGCAAGTGTTTCGATCTGCTGTACATAGGGTCGCTATGAGTCGGACTCGACTCGACGGCACCTAACAACAACAACATATCAGTTTAGGGGGGCAGGCAGAGAGTAATTATTATTACTTTTATTGTACATGTGAGGAAACTGAGGCTCAGTGATTCATGAATTTCCAAGGTCCTATGTTCATTATATGGCAGAGCCAGAGCCCTGGATTAGGCCTTCACATCTCCTGTGAGGGCTGGGTTGGGTCCACTTAGCACAGTTGGGTCCAACCAACACCTTGCCCATTACCTGGTGAGAAGGGCCTCACAAGCACAGAGGCATTGGCCTCTATCTCAAACAAATTAATAGCTAATTAAAATATAGTTTTATAATGCACCCAATTTATTCTCCATAGATACCATAAGCAGAACTATTGCTCAAGAGGAATTTTCTTCAAACAAATGCAAGCTTAAGCTAAAATCGAGAGCCACAAACCCAGTCAAATTAACAAATACCCACAAGCTGTGACGACATTAGCTTCTTTACCTGGTTTAATATACAGTCTCCTGCCAACATTATCAGGACCCTGAGCACATACTGGCAATAGCTCTTTGAGTTCTGTCACCATGCAAATGAAAATGATCACTTAGGCAATCAATTCTTTTCTCCTTTCATAGGTCTGAGGAATAAGTGATGTATAGTAAACTGCACATTTTCAAAATGTACAATTTATATGACTTCTGACATGTTTACATCTTAGAAACCAAAAGCAAGATAATAAACAAATCCAGCATCCCCCAAAGTTTCCTCTTACTCTTTGTAATATCTCCCTCCCACAACTATACTACCCCAGTCCCCAGGCAACCATGGATCTGCTTTCTGTCATTGTAGATTGGTTTGGATTCTCTAGAAGTTTATACAAATGGAACCATCCAGCATGTACTGCTTTTTGTCTAGTTTTCACTCAGCGTAATCACTTTGAGATTCAGCCACTTTGTTCTGTGTATCAATAATACTTCATTTTTACTGCTGAGTGCTATTCCATGGTATGGCTATACCACAATTTGTTTAGTCATTCCCTGCTGATGGACATTTGAATTGTTTCTGCCTTCTGGCTATTATAAATAAAGCTGCTATGAACGTGCATCTGTAAGTCACTGTATGGACATATGCTTTCATTTCTCTTAACTAAGTAGCTCAGAATAGAATGGCTGGGGCATATGGCAGGTGCATGTTTAAGTTTCTAAAAAATTGTCTAAATTTTTAATAGTATATGTACTGTTTTGCATTCCCATGAAAGTTCTAGTTCTTCTATATCCTTTCCGAAACTTGTTTCATCAAGTCTTTTTAATTTTAGCTATTCTAGTGGGTGTATAGTATTACCTCATTGTGGCTTTAATTTGAACTTTCCCAATGACTGAATATCTGTGAAATCTTTCACCTGAATTTTATCGAGCTGTTTGTCTTCTTATCCATAAGTTATACGGGCTCTTTTTATACTCTGCATAAAGATTCTTTGTAATATAGATAGATAATGTTTTGCAATTTTTTTCTCCCCAATCTCTTTGGCTTACTATTTTGTTTAAAGATTGGGCACTTTTATTTTAATGAAGATAACTTATAGATTTTAAAATTTATATTCCATGCTCTTTGGTGTATCAGACTTAAGAAATCTTTGCTAATGCAAAATCACAAAGATTATTTCCTGATATTTTCTTCTAGATGTTTGTTATGGCCTGAATGTTTGTCTCCCCAAAATACTTATGTTGAGATCCTAATCCATAAGGTAATGGGATCCCAAAGTGAGGCCCTTAGGAGGTGATAATAAAGGCTCTGCTCTCATGGGATTGGCGCCTTTTAAAAAGAAACTACAGAGAAATAGTTAGCCCCTTCTCACCTGTGAAGTTACAATGAGAAGATGTTCATCTTGGAAGAAGCAAGGCCCCAGCAGACACCCAATCCACCAGTGCCTTGATCTTAGACTTCCCTGCCTCTAGAACTATGAAATATACATGTTTACAAGTTTATTCAGCCAGTTTATTTCTTACAGCCCAATCAGACAATACTCTCCAATTTTAGCTATTATATTTATATATATAAATCCATTTTAAGCTTATGTTGTATATGGTATGCAGAAAGGTCTGAGACTTAACTTTTTGGTTATGACTATCCAACTGTTCCAGCATAACCTCTTGAAATGATTATTCTTTCTCTCCTGAATTATCTAGGCACCTTGGTCAAAAAATTAGTTGTCAGTCTCCAGGTGTGGTGGCACACACTTGTAATCCCAGCAACGTGGGAGGAAGAGTAAGGAGGATCACAAATTCAAAGCCAGAGGCAGTCTGCATAACTTAATGAGACCCTGTATCAAAATAAAATGTAAAAAGTAGGCTTGGGGTGCACCTCAGCAAAAGCACACATGAGACCCTGGGTCCAACTCCCTGGTACCACACACACACACACACACACACACACACACACACACACACACACACACACACACACGGGTCTATTTCTAGGCTTACTCGTCTGTTTCATTTATCTGTTTTCTCTCTTTATGCCAATACTATACTGCTTTTATTTTTGTAGTTTGATAGTAACTCTTGCAATCCAGTAGTACAAGTTGGCTCTCCAACTTTGCTCTTCTTTTTAAAAATTGTTTTATCTATTCTGGTCCTTGACATTTACATATACATTTCAGAATCAGCTTGTCAATTCCTACAGAAAGTCTGCACAGATGTTTGGCTACTTGCATCTTAGATTAATGATTAATTTGGGAAGAACGGACAATATTAAGCTTTCTAGTCCATGTATCTCCACTTATTCAGGTCTTCTTTCATTTTTCTTTTGAAGTTTTTAGCACACAGGTTTTATACAACTTTTGTCAAATTTATCACTGAGCACTTCATATTTCTGATGCTAATGTAAATGGTACTTAAGAAAACAATCCTTTTTCACAGGAAGGATGCAAACTCATCCATCCATCCATCCATTCTGCCCATCTGTAACTTCTCATCCTTCTGTTCAATATACATTTTCTGTTTAACTCCCAAGAGCCAGGATATGAAGACACACATTATCAGTGCATGCTAATGTCTTCTCTTCTGGTCTCATTGCATGTAGCACCTAGTCAGCACCATTATTCTACTTGCATCACGTAACTTCACGCATTATATGTGCTGCTGTGTTCTTTGTTCTGGTACATGTCTTACCTGCTTAACTAAAGTGTAAGCTTTTTGAGAGTAAAAACTATAATTTATACTTATTTGTAAATTCAGTATTTCTGGGATAATTACAAGCAAACAAGAGACATCCATTTTTTTAAATAAAGGAATTCCTAAAGTTAAACCAACAAAGCTATGTCTGAAACTCTACTCTGCCTTTGTTTAATACTAACTTATAACTAAGCAAATAAAGAACAAACATTAACACTTAATTACTGATGTGTCCTCACAGGAACATAATCAGTGATATCAGGTCACTAAGCCCTGTATCCTTTTTAAGGATGTATAGGTATTTCTTTTTGTTACAAATGGCCTTATATGTTAGTTTAAACCTTTCTTAAATATTTTATATGTTTTGGTTTCAAAGTATATATTTACTATCATTTTATAAACAGAATTAGCACGTACAAGGTGAAGATGAATACATCGTTTGGGTCCATTAGGCCATGTGTCACCAGTTGAAGTGTTAAATATGTGCTTGTTGTGTTTGACTGTAGCCATGGACCTGGGGATTTCAAGGAGCTTCATGTGGCTTTGCTCCCTTTTCCTCAGGGAGCTCATAAGGAAGAAGAGACAGAACCCAAAAGGCCCCAGGGTCTGTGGTTGGGGAAACCTAGGTCTAGATGGCCTCTGTCCACTTTTCATTTCAGTCTCTGGCCTGTGCAATTTTAACAAATAGCTGTTAGCATCTGCTTGGGTCTATTTACAAGATACAGGCAGCTGTTTATAAGACACAGGCCAAATTCCACTCTTGGATATCGAAGAATTATTTCCAGTGATTTCAGGTCCATTATTGGATTCTGGCTCTATCCATTTCTCTGTATAATTTAAGCATATACTCAGATTGTTTATAAGCTCTTGAAATACAGCCATCCTGGGCCCACAGCATGGGAGGCATCAGAAACAAATACATGGGACAGACATTGTGGTGTGGGTCATGTAGTAGCACATATCTCAGAGTCTACCTAGTCCAGAGATTAAAATTTTGAACTTGAAAGTAAGATATTTAGAATCTAGTCTTGTTTTCAGTTTACCTATTATCTTACACAAGCTTCAACTTTTTTGACTTTCTCAGTATGAACTATCTCAATCCATATTACAAGTGTCTAAACGAGACTGCATAAGCTGATAGCTGTGACAGCCATATGCAGCACTGGAACTGACAGCTACCTGCCTAACTTCACAACTTCACTATGGGGAGTGCTTGGGATAGCCTAGCTAGTCTTCTCTTGAAAATTAAAATAGGAGTTATTAGTAATAGGCCAAACACAAAAAAATACACAGCTGTCACTACAATAAAGAAAAATTTGTTTAAAATTAACCATGCCTCATTATAAAATTTGCCGAATTTTGTGAACACAACACGAACAGTTGATGGTAGACTTGCATTTTATTTCTAATTCCAAGCAACCCTACAGTTGAACTCTGAAGAATTCATACATATCTACTGCATGAGTTGGGGAAAATAAGATGTGCCCTTTTAAGTCTCAAATGAGTAGAGAAGTATCTTTAAAAAATCCCAATGATGACTACATTATAAATGTGTAT
The DNA here is from genome assembly GCA_007922755.1 of Pedetes capensis. Taxonomy (NCBI): domain Eukaryota; kingdom Metazoa; phylum Chordata; class Mammalia; order Rodentia; family Pedetidae; genus Pedetes; species Pedetes capensis. The sequence goes on from VMDO01036522.1 coordinate 4,872, forward strand.
GCTCTTCACTACTGTTGGTAAACGTCAGAGGCCATTACCAAGATAGTTTTTAAGATTTCAGATAGGTAGACAGATTGGTAAAATTTATGCTAAAAGACTTGAGGAATAAGGAATGCATGAACTCTTCCTGTGACTCTGTTGTGTTTGTAAAGCACTCTGGTGGGGACTGTAGGAGACAAGGGCCCTATAACTCCTCTACAAACATGGAAGTCAGGCAGTCAACTCTATATTACCATAACAAATTGCCTGAGACAGTCAGCTTTTCAAAAAGGAAAGGTTTATTTTGGTTTACAGTTTTGGAGGCTCATGATTGGTTTGGCCTGTTGCCTTTGGGTCTGTGGTGAGGCCATATATTATAGCCAGAGTGTAGGGTGGAAGAAAGCCTCAACTCACGGGCAGGAATGAAAAAGAGAGGAAGAAGAGGGACTGGGATCCAGTACCCTTCTTAAGGGCATGAGCCCAATGACCTAACTTCCTCTCACTAGATTCCACCTTTTAAAAGTTCCACTGCCTTCCAATGTGCCAAGTTAGAAACCAGGCCTCCAACATATGGGTGTTTAGGGGACATTCCAGATCCAAACTATTGCACCCACTTACTCAAGTGACAGCTCCACAGATGGAAGAGTTCACTCATTGAACACATACATTCCAGGCACTGTGCAAGACATGGCTCCAGCCTTCAAGATGTTTAGCCCAGTGGCCATTTTCTACAAGTCTCAAGGAGCTCAACACATTCCCTCCTGCCACTCCCACAGGTAAGAGTTGCAGAGGTGTTCATCAGAGACTGGGGATTATACTTAACCAATAATAGTCTGTAATCAAGGCTCATAAAGCACAGCTGCCAGTGACACATCTAGTCAAAAACTTGTCTCCTTGTTAATAAAAATGTTAAGTTCTTTGGGATACATGATATTACATCAATTAGTATAGAATATGAGGTAGGCTACCACCCTTCCTCTTGACGGTTTCCATTTGCTTTGCATTGCTTGTCTCTTCCTCCTCCTCTTTCCCCATCTTCTCCTTCTCCTCCCTTTTTCCTCCTCTTTCTTCTTGCCTTTCTCCATCTCTTTTTTTTTTTTCCAGCACTGGGGGTGGGGGGAATGAACTGAGGGCCTTACACATGTTGTACAAGTGCTCTACCACTGAGCTTCATCCTCAGCCTCTTTTTTATTTTGAGACAGGGTCTTGCTAAATTGTACAGGCTGCCTCCAGCCTGGAACTTGTGATCCTCCCGCCTCAGCTCCCTGAGTCGCTGGGATTACAGGCATGTGCCATCGTGCCTGGTTATTTTCTTCTTCTTTAGAGTGTGCCTCTCATCTTCCTTGTTGATCCCTATGTGTGAGGCAGTAATAACCTCTTTAACAGTCCCGTAAACAAAAAAGTTCTTACCGCATATTTCTGGATCTGTCTCAAAATAATCAAGTGGAAAAGACTGGGACTGGGAACTGAGTGAGGTATAAGACTGACCACAGATAAAAGAAGCAGGAAGATGAGTATCTGAGGTTCGTTATGTGGGTCTATTTTTATGTATTTTTGAACTTAATCATAAAGTTAAAGTAAAATGAATATGTTAGGAAAAATACCTTGCCATATGAATATTTTACACTGAAAAATATGGTGGTAAACTCAGGTGAGAATTAACCATGATATCAATGCATGACAGAATTGCATTAATTTGCATGCATGAGTTACTCTCTTTAAAAGTAAGAAGCCATGTCTTCAACTCCTTCATTCCTTTTTATCTTTTCCTATACCATATCCTACTTTGGTACTTTTTAAGTTGAGTATTTGTCAGCTTTTAAAGAATGAAATCAGTGATATTACTCCTAAGACTAAATCTCATAGTAAGCACTTTAAATAGTCACATTTAAAAAATAACTTTTATGAAAAAGATATATCAACTTTGATGGCTGAAAGTGAAGAGGATTTGAAACATTTACTGATGAAGATCAAAGAACACAGCCTTCAGTATGGATTGCGACTCAACATCAACAAAACAAAAGTCCTTACAACTGGGTCAGTAAGTACCTTCATGATAAATGGAGAAAAGATTGAGGTTGTCCAAGATTTTGCTTTACTTAGTTCTACAATCAATACCTGTGGAAGCAGCAGTCAAGAAATCAAAAAATGCATTGCTTTGGGAAAAGCTGTGGCAAAAGATCTCTTTAAAGTATTGAAACGTAAAGATGTCACATTGAAGATAGAGGTGCACCTGGCTCATGTCATGGTATTTTCAGTCACATCTTATGGTTGTGAAAGCTGGACACTGAATAAGGGAGACACAGGAAGAACTGATGCTGTTGAATTATAGTGCTGGAGACGATAATTGAATATACCATGAACTGCCAAAAGAACCAGCAGATCTGCCCTAGAAGAAGTGCAACCAGAAGTGCTCCTTGGAAACAAGGATAGACTGTGTCTTATGTATTTTGGACATGTATTCAGGAGGGCTCAATCCCTGGAGAAGGACATCATGTTTGGGAGAGTGGCAGGTCAATGAAAAAAAGGAAGACCCTCAACTAGAAGGATTGATACAGTGTCTGCAACAATGGGTTTAAACATAAAAAAGATTGTGTGCCTAGGGTACATAGGGTCACTATGAGTCAGACCCAACTCAATGGCACCTAACAATAAGAGGCAAAAAATAATATTTCAATTGTTTGTGAAATAAAAGAGATGTGGTAATTCAGGTAACTGGCTTTTATTTCTAGGTAATTTGTCTTGCTCTCCTTCAGTAATAACTGGGGAGATCTTCTGCAGTAATCTCTGCCAGGGAATTATTCATACTAACAAACATTCAGACAAAAGACACAGGGAAAGACTGCAACCTGAGACCTAATATATTTTCAAAATGATTAAAGATTAGTATCACAGGAATCCAAGTCAGCTCCAAATCCGTGCCTGGTGATGTTTCTGGCAGACGTGCAATCTGGATCATCCATGAAGCTATTTAAAATTGCTTGATATGTTACTACGACAGATTTCAAAGATCAAAACACAGGTGTGGATCAGTGTTGCACAATCCTGTGGTAACAGAGCATATGAGCTCATTCCACCTAGAAACAGACCCAAACACAAACACATCTACCTTGGGTTCAGGTGTACAGCTCTGTCTGCAGGCAGATGAATTTATCTCTGGAGTTTTGTTCTGGTATAAATATGCTCTGATAAGAAGTGGAGTTTTAACATATTTTTCTGTTTCTCTAAACTAGGTGTGTCTTTTTATCTGATAAACATGTCATATATCTGCCTTTATGTTATTTTTAACCTCTTCAAAGACCCAAGAAATAGAATGATAGTCATTCATAATCTAAATAGCCTCATCTATTCCTTTTAGCTTCAATAAACATGGCTGATTAGGACATTTCATTGTGAACCAAGAAATAAAATTACCAAGATAAAACCTCCAAAAATAAATGACTTAAGCTAGGTGGCATGGCATATAGTTGTAATCTAAAAATTGGGAAACAAAGGCAGGAAGGAAAAAAGTAACTTAACTAAAACCATCTCACAAAGCAGTGTGTGCATTTTATCCAATGATTCATTTAACATTAAAATAGTTTCTCTATGTAAGGCATTACAAACCATTTCATAAGTTTTAAAGTACTTTAAAAGCTGGGCTCCATGGTGTATGCCTTTAATCCTAATGACTTGGGGGACAGAGTCAGGAAGATGGTAAGATTGAGGGCAGAGGCAGCCTATGTAACTTAGTGAGATCATCTCAAGACAAAAATAAAAAAGGGGCTGGGGGTATACTTTGCAAAGTATAGGCAAGGCCCTGGGTTCAAACTCCAGAATCACAAAAAAAAAAAAAAAAAAAAAAAAAAAAAAAAAAAAAAAAAAAAAAAAAAAAAAAAAAAAAAAAAAAAAAAAAAAAAAAAAAAAAAAAAAAAAAAAAAAAAAAAAAAAGGAAAAAAAAAGTAAAACAACACACCTACTTAAAAAGAGCAAGAGTGAGAGAGAGACAGACAGACATCAGCAGACACAGTCAGACATATGCACATAAAACTGAACAATAGAAGGCAGTCTTGGCTCCTGATGCCACAAAGGCCCTGGATCTTTGGTTCAAAGTTTTCACAAGCCAGAGATTGATTTTATTTATAGAAGAAGACTAACAACAGTAAAGGTGCTACAGATCCAACTGAGCAAGCATACACTTATCTCTTATGCCCAAATGCAAATTTTGATCGCTCCACAGACTAGAAGTTAATTTTGTATGAGCAAGAGGATGATGGAGAGTTGTGTGTAGCTGTGAGCAAATAACTACACAGGGATTCCCTCATATAAGAGCTTCCCAAGGGAAACAAATCCTTTCTTAAAGCCAAACAAAACAAAACAAAAATCATGAAAAGGAGAATCACAAACACAAATGCAAAGAGGGTATGCATTTTGTGCACTGCCACCATTTGCTCAACAGATGTTGGTATCTGCTCTCAGCTCCCACAAACTAACCAATGTACTTTATTTTTGTGTAGCATCATCTATCCCAAAGTAACATGAAATTCTGTGTGGTGGGTTTGATAGTATATGTGCAAAAATCTGCATAAGAATTGTAATGGAGTGAACCTGTCAAGCTCGTTCAGCTGCCATCAGGTTGAACTGTTGACTGGTTCCACAAGAACGTGGTTGCTGGACTGGAGAAATGCTGAGTCTTCTGTAAAGAAGGTCAGGACCTATCATTTGTTGCATTGTGCAGCTATTGCTTCCTTACTTCCTGCCTCATTATTATATGACCTTCACTTACATGGAGGGAAGAAGCATATTTTGTGAATTTCCCTAACTCATAAGGATGTTTGAGATTAACAAGAGTCATTAATATGGCATACCTTACCAAACAACAACAAACAAAAACAAAAACAAAAATGCTCACTTTCTCATCCAAAAGAACCAGCAGCTAGTTACTGCTTTACTACTGATAATCTTCCTAATAATAAAGCAGGTCACTCTTCTGGATTTTAGTGTCCTAGCCTATATAGCATGGGCTGGGATTTAGCTCAGTTGGTAGAGCACTGTGCTGCAGTCTCTGAGGTCCCGAGTTCAATTCCCAGGACCACAAAGATAGGGGAAGGACCTGGCAATCCAATCCCAAGGCAATCCCGAAACAGCCATTAAAAACCCTATGAGGGTCACTATGAGTCGGATACTGACTCGACAGCACCTAACAACAACAACAACAGCAGCCTATAAAGCAAGTGAGAGGTATGGACTAGATTTATGCTTCCCAATCTTTTCAAGGGGATGGGATTTACCTCAGTTGGTAGAGTGTTGCTCTGTGTTCTCTGACACCCTGGGTTCAATCTCCAGCACCACAAAAACGGGAGAAGGACCTGGCAACTCATTCCTGAAAATAATCCCAAAGTAATGAGCCCTTGAAAAGCCTATGAATGACAGAGATGCACTGACCTAAGGTCAGGCACGGCACAGTGTTGGGGAGTGTTTGTTTTGTACATAGGGTCACTATGAGTCAGATCCAACTTGCCGGCATCTAACAACCACCACCACCTTTTCAAGCAGGAGAACCATTTTAACACGTCAAAATCTCTGTCCGACTAATCAAATACAATCTGTGCAATGAGAAAATACAATGATAAAAAGAAACTTGGATATAGTGACAGTTGAAAATAAAATCCCAATTTAATAATCATAGCAGAGTCAACACTCTTTTTAAAGTAATGGTACACAGATGTTAGACATTATTTAGTCTACAAATGATAGTTGGTACACATACGAATTTGCAGAGTCTTTGCAATAACTGCACAGCAGATCTCCCCATCCCATTTGGTGGCTAGGAACTCAGAACTACATGCAGATGCTCCAAATCCTTTTTGGCACTGACCCTCCATAATTCTAGTCCTAGCACCACCGTTTACTAAACTGTACAGCTCTAAACACAAGGAGGAGATTTCTGTTCCATAGTTCCACCAGTATGGGGGGTACCCCAGAGATGTTTCATCATAGCACTGTGAAGTTAGGATTCTGTGTGTGATATGTTTTAGAAGAAAACCTGAGGTTCCCAGGAGAGCAGCCCTACTAACTGTAACAGAATCACCCAACTTTTCTTGGCTCCTTGGAAATGTTTCCACACAGATCATTCGATATCCTCTGGCAGAAGCTGTTCCTAAGTGCAAGGTTATCAACTCTGACACATACCTACACAGCCCATCCTCCCCCCAAACAGAGAAAGAGCTCCCTGAATCTGAAGGAACAAGCTCCTTAATCTGATAACTTACATTCACCTTTCCCAGAAAACCTGTATCTGTGGATAAAAAAGAGAAGAAGAAAAAAAAAAAAAAGAAAGAAAGAAAGAGTAAAAGAAAAAGAAAGAAAGAAAAGCTGAATGGAGGAGAGAGATTACTATGCAAACCAAAGCAGGTTGATAGTATTTTTTCCTCCAAAAGTTCAGAATAAGGTCTGAAGTTCCTAGTATCACTGAGTCCTTTGAGGTCCTAAAGTGACAGGGCCACAAGTAGATGCACAGATTAATATAGTTAGTCTTCACAGTCATTAAGAATTCTATTTTGTGATGTGGAGGGGGCAAGATGGCACCTTCTGTCCCGGAGTAAAGGGAAGCCTCCATTACGGGTGTGGAACTCACATTGAATAGATAGAAACAGTGATAGTTTAGATTGGGAGATAGAGGATGAAACTGGATGAGCACTGAAATCAAGCATTTGGCTTCAGAGGAGCTACACAGAAGTCAGTAGCGGGACCACCATTCCACCATTTCGTCATCACCCAGATGGTGGGATAAAATCCCAGAGACTTGGAGGGGACTTCGCACACATACCCACGGGAGCCGGACCCAACACGGAGTGCAACCTTAACATCACACTGTCACCCTGCCCGCGGGACACAAACTACAAGTTTCGGGTGAATCAGTTTGAGGTGGCACATGAAATCACCATCTTTATCGGCATACATCCCACAGCCTGAGACACTGGGCTGTTGTAGGTCCCTCATGCAAGAAAATAGGGATCAGATCCACGAGAGTAGATACGTGAGGGTACGGCGAGTGATCGCCCAGTGCCAGCGGTACGCGGCCAGAGCTGAAACGCGGCTCCCTGCCTCCTGTTGTGGCAGGACAGTGGTGCAGACACAATCTCCACAGACATACGGGCACACATACACCCAGATCCCAGACACACCAGAGGGGATCCTAAGTCATCCCACTGCACTGTGGAGAAAGGTGGGGTCTGTGGAGGCGGCTGATCCCCACTTGGACACAGTGCTCCTTTTTGGCAGAGCCTAACAGCACAATTAGACACAATAAGAGCAGTTTTGAGTGCAATCGCCCTGCATGGACAGACTTGCTACAGATTCCCTGGGGGGGGGGATAAGGGAGAAGGGGTCAAGGGGTGGATATCATCCCGCCCACAAGAGGATTTGGTCCTCCCAAGTGGTCTCCCAAGTGGGAGGAAAGCCCTGCAATAAAAAAAAAAAATCCACAATAGCAGCCATATTCCCTCCATGCTATAGGCTTTGGGCCAGAAATCTCTGATTTGAGAAATTGGTGCCCGAACTACATGGGACAGGGAGAACTCCAGGGAGGACCCCACAGGTTCCGCTGCCTCTCAAACACCACGATAGACACAGAATATTTTGTGGAACCATCTCTTTGGGCATTCAGTGTCCCACTTAAACCCAGGACATTGTGGGGCAGTCAGCCATTTTGTATGTAATCGGCAAAATCTCTATAGACTAAGACAGAGTGCTCCTGCAGATTGTGTGAAAACACTGCCATCCTGAGTTCTGGAGGGAGCACTGCTTCCTGCAGTATCAACTTCACCTGGTGGAACTGGGTGTCCACAGTGCAGATTCTGCCTGCAAGAACATACAAGGGTTTTGTTTTTTGTTTTTTTTTCTTTTTTCTTTTTATTTTTGTATGGGGATTTGAACCCAGGGTCTCGCACCCACTTGCTTTGTAGGTGCTGGACCGCCACGCTGCACCCCCAGCCCATATTTTTTTACTTTTTGAGACAGGGGCTTGCTGGGTTGTGCAAACTACCTCTGATCTTGGGCTTGTGATCCTCCTGCCTCCACCCCCCAAGCTGCTGGGATTGCAGGCGTGCACCACCGCACCTGACTACAAGTGTTTTTATATGTGTGTGGGAGCATGTATGCATGGTGTTGTTGTTGTTGTTGTTGTTGTTTTGTACGGGGGTTTGAAACCAGGGTCTTGCACCTGCTTGCTTTGTAGGTGCTGGACCACTGTGCTGAGCCCCCAGCCCATGTTTTTTACTTTTTGAGACAGGGTCTCACTGGGTTGTGCAGGCTGCCTGTGATCTCAGGCTTGCGGTCCTCCTGCCTCCGTCCCCAAGCCGCTGGGCTTGCAGGCATACACCACTGCACCTGACTACAAGTGTTTTTATATGTGTGTGGGAGCATGTATGCGTGAGTTATTTTTTCTTTTTCATTTCTGTTTTTCTTCCTTTCTTCTTTTACTCACTTCCCTTTTTCTATTCTCCTTCTCTTTTTCTTAAGCTATATATGTCTTTGTTTTAATTATTTTACTCTTAAGTCTTAACCTTAATTTTAGTTTTGATGGTTATTTCTATTAGCCTCTGTCCTCCACCTCCTCTTTCCCCCTCTTCTGTCACCAGATCCCCCCCATTCTCACCCTACAGAAGAGAAACAAAATCTGTCACCTCCCTAGCCCCTAGCCGTTTTGGAGTTGGGCTGGTGGACTAAAGAGAGAACCACACAGACCAAAAAGCTGAGAATATAAGCAGCTTATAAGCTCAAATAAGCACCAGAGATTCAGCACCACACAGTCTCAAAGGAATAACAGGGGGAGAAGTTCTGTGCACTCAGGAGACACAAATTCTACTTCCCAGACCATATTATGGGCAAACAAAGTAAACCTTCAAAAAACACAAATGGGCAGGATGGATCTGAAGGCCCCACAGAGCAAAGCCCCCCAACAAATAACTCCAAGGACTCTCGATTCTTAGAGATCTCTGATTCGGAATTCAGAGTCATGGTTATAAACATGCTAAGAGAACTTAAAACAAATACTACAAGCACCCTGGAAATCCTTGAAAAGAAGGTATCTCACTTGGAATCCATTCTGTCATCCCCAGTTAGAAATGATAAGGAAGAACCAAGCCACTCTCCTTGAAACACAATCCAAGTTAACTGAATTGAACTCGGCTAAAGAATCCTTCTCATAAAGACTGGATGAATCTGAGCTGAGGATTTCCAATTCTGAAGATGCCATAAATGAACTTAAATACAAACAGTCAGAAATGGAATCAATGATAAATGTATTTAAAAAAGATTTCTAGGAGAACTCATATAGAATGAAAAAACGAAACTTAAGAATTCAGGGCATCCCTGAAGGAGAAGAAAGATCCACTGGAGGCCTTCAAAATCTAGTAAAGGATATCATCAAGGAAAACTTCCCAAAGATAGCACAGGAAATGGATATATACACCACTGAGACATTCAGGACTCCTTTGAAGGATGACTTAAGTAGATCATCCTCAAGACACATCGTCGCTCACATGCTGTTGTTAAAGACCAGGGAAGCTATCCTGCAAGCAGCAAGGCAGAAACCTCTCATCACTTATGAAGCAAAGCCTATTAAAATTACTGCAGACTTCTCCATATCAACATTGAAAGCTAGAAAGGAATGGACACAGGTGATTCAAATCCTAAAAAAAAAAAAAAAAAAAAAAAAAAAAAAAAAAAAAAAAAAAAAAAAAAAAAAAAAAAAAAAAAAAAAAAAAAAAAAAAACGATCTGCAGCTAAGACTAATATATCCAGCAAAATTATCTTTGAAAACAGATGAGGAGTATAAGACATTTAATGATATTGATGCTTTTAAATGATATGCAAACAGCAAACCAGCACTGGAGAGGATTGTAAATCAACTACCACATCATGCAGAGTTAAGACAACCCTATAAAGGAAAACAAAGAACTGGTGAGCTGAAATGAGTGCAACCCAAGAAAGGACCAAAGCAAACATGATTCATAAATCAGTAACAGGTAATGATTGGGTATATAACAATAAATGCTACTCAATAATCACTATTAATGTAAATGGTCTTAACTCACCAATTAAGAGACAGAGGTTGGCTAATTGGATGCAAAAATACAAACCATCAATATGGGGTATTCAAGAAACTCATCTAACTCACAAAGACTGGAATAAACTGAGAGTTAAGGGATGAAAAAATGTATACCTAGCGGGGGGGGGGGGAAACAAAA
>VMDO01036523.1:0-15080 GCA_007922755.1 Pedetes capensis
CAACAATGACTAAGGGTGCAACTCTGTGGTAGAACACTTGCCTGACATGTACAAGGCCCTGGGCTCAATCTTCCAGTACTCAAAAAAAAAAAAAAAAAAAAAAATCTGAATCTTACAATATAGTTATCATATACAATCAATACATTATAGCTAAATGTTAAGCCATTTGAGTGATCATGAGATTTGTTCAAGTGGCAAAGCATCTGGAAGTTGCCAATCACTGTGAAATGTTGATATATTTTATCAAATCATATGAACCAGAAAAGGTTTTCTGTTAATGTTTTTTTTTGTTGTTGTTGTTGTTGTTTTGTTTTGTTTTTAAAAATAGGGTGTCACTATGTTGCCTAGGCTGACCTAGAACTCCTGGACTCAAGTGATCTTCCTGCCTCAGCCTCTCAAGTAGCTGAGACTACAGATTTGTACTTCCATATCTGGCTAGGAAATTTTCTTTTAATAGTAAATATGAGTACATTGTCTATAAGCAATATAATACCAGTAATAAGAACACACCTCTTCACTAAAACAAACAGGAAAAAAAACTCTACAAAATAAGCTACTGAACAGAAACAGCTTCCTACAGCTTCCTATAATTGTGTGTACGTGTGTGTGCACGCGCGCGCATGGGTAGGCATGTGGGTACACTGGGGATTGAACCCAGGGCATATGCTAAGCGCATGCTCTACCTCTGAGCTATAGCCTTAGCCCTTCCTATAATATGTGAAGGCTACCTGTTCATTTGACTTATGCCTGGTGTTAGATCTAGTGAAAAAGCAGCCTCGGACAGGTGGAGAAAAGCCAGTAACATCTTACCCTAAAGCTGATCAATTAATCTAAAAAATATTTTCAACCTTCCTTTCTTCCTTCATTCCTCCCCCCTTCCCTCCCTCCCTCCCTCCCTTCCTTCTTCCTGTCCTTCCCTCCCTCCCTCCCTCCTCCCTTCCTTTCTTTCTTTTTGCATTGCTTGGGGGGTTGTGTTACTTGGGGCTTTGCACATATTTTGCAAGTGCTCTACCAGTGGGTTGTACCTCCAGCTTATCTTTTAATGGTAAGACAGAGTCTCACTAAGTTACACAGCATCTCCAAACTTTTCTGAAAGCAAGGAAACTCTTCAAAAAGATTTTATTTTTAAATTTTTGGCACAAGTCCCATATGTAAAAACAGAAAAGCAGAAGCCCCCAAGAGAAAACAGAGCAAAGGCTGAGCTGTCCTTCTGCAAGCCCCCAGGTCCCTCACCCTTCCTGGGACCTGGCAGTCATCCCTGGACACTGCCTGGGCTCAGAGGGGCACATTTTCACCACCCTTAAGACTGGCCCCTGCATGCTACAGAAGAGGACATTAAAGTGCCAGGGTCTGAACGATTTACCCAAAGTTGCACCTTCTCTCCCACTCTACCAGGATGACTTCGGGACATTGCTTCTTGTTGTTGTTAGGTGCTGTCGAGTTGTGTCTGACTCATAGCGACCCTTATAGGGTTTTCAATGGCTGATTGTTTCAGGATTGCCTCGGGAGTGTGGGGAGGGTCTTCCTCCCTTTTTTGTGGTGCTGGGAATCAAAGTCGGGACCCAGAGACTGCAGAGCAGCGCTCTACCAACTGAACTAAATCCCAGCCCCTCAACATTGCTTGTTGTAGTTGTTGTTAAGTGCCATTGAGTCGGTGTCCAACTTATAGCGACCCTCTGTCCAACAGGGGAAACATATTGTCAGTGCTTCTCTGCTGTTCATAGGATTTTCAATGGCTGTTTTTTGGGAGTGTGTTGCCACGTCCTTCTCCCCAGCCTACAGCACCTGGTGTTCCCAGGCGGTCTCCCATCCAGGTACTAACCAGGCCCAACCCTGCTTAGCTTCTGAGATCTGACAGGATCGGATGCCACAGGGCTACGGCTGCAGGCTCGGTTGTAGGCTCGACATTGCTAGTTTCTCCAAAATAACCTACCTGTTAACTAGAAGAGATAGAATCTTGGCAAAGGGGTGAATTGGTAAAAATACTGACTTTCTGAAACTACCCATTTGATCAGAATTTGTCTGATCAAATTTGTCTTTTGCCTACACTTGCTTGCCTATCTTTTTCTTTCTGTCTCCTTCCTTTCCTTCTTTTTTCTTTCTTTCCTTTTCCTCCTTCTTTCATTCTTTCTTCTTCATTTCTTTTTATTTATCTATTTATTTTTCTTTTCTTTTTCAGAAAGAGATGTTGCCCAGGCTGGCTTGAAATTCATGATCCTCCTGCCTCAGCTTCCCGAGTGTTACAATTACAACCACGGGCCACCATGCCCAGCTCTCATCTTTATCATGTTCCATGCTGTACCCAAATTATCTGTTTATGTCAGAAATCATAAAATGACCTGCATACTGTATTTAACAATCTTGAATTAAAGCTGGGCATAGTGATACACACCTGTAACCCCAGCAACTCGAGAGGTGGAGGCAGGAGGATTGCAAGTTCGAGGTTTGTTAAATAAATGAACTGGTGGTGCCCAAGGTAACAAGGTGACAATTATTTCTTTAGTGAACAGTCAGACACAAAGTAGAACTTCTAGAACAGTGATAGTGACTACATATTTTAGAGTTAGAACAGAACTCAGAGGTTTTGATGTTGCCTTTCCTTCCTTTTATAATGAATATACACAGTTTCTTTCCTAAATATTTTCAAGAATGAGACCCAAGGATACACAGTGAGTTTGTGTGAAAAGCAACCCTAAGACCCAGGCCTAGGACCTCTCAGTTCAGCCTTTTCTCCTCCACCACAACTACCGAGCCATTACTTGTTGTTGTTGTTGTTGTTAGGTGCCGTGGAGTCCGCATCCGACTCATAGAGACCCTACATACAACAGGAGAAACCCTATTGCCAGTGTTTCTCTGCTGTTCATAAGGTTTTCAATGGCGGATTGATTTTTGGGAGTGGGTTGCCAGGTTCTTCTCCCCAGCCATTACTAGTTTCTCCAAAATAACCTATAGGTTCAATAGATGAGGCAGAACCTGGAAAAGAGGGCAACTAGGCAGGGGACAACTCCCTGAAAAATTTATCTTCTTTCTTCTTTCAAAACTCTATAATAGCTGGGTGCCATGGTATATGCCTGTAATCCCAGCAAATCAGGAGGCTGAGGCAGGAGGATCTCAAGTTCGAGGCCAGAGGCAGCCTGTGCAATTTAGTGAGACTCTGTCTTAAAATGAGAAATAAAGGGGCTGAGGGTGCGGCTCAGTGGTGAAGTGCTTGCCTGGCATGCATGAGGTGCTGGGTTCAACTCCCCACAGTACTGAAAAATAGATAGATGATAGATAGATAGATAGATAGATAGATAGATAGATAGATAGATAGATAAATGAATAAATCTTTAGAATAGATGTGGGGTATTCTAGTCTATCTAGGACTAAATTTCTTTCTTTCTTTTCTTTCCTTTCCTTTCCTTCCTTCTTTTCTTCTTTCTTTCTGTTCCTCCTTTCTTTTCCTCCTCTCTTTTCTTCCTTCCTTCCCTTCTTTCTTCCTTTCTTTCCAAAATATTACACTGTATCTTGTTGTTGTTGTTAGGTGCCATCAAGTCGGTATCCGACTCATAGCGACCTTATAGGGTTTTCAATGGCTGACTGTTTCAGGATTGCCTTGGGAGTGGATTGCCAGGCCCTTCTCCCATTTTTGTGGTGCTGGGAATTGAACTCCAGACCTCAGAGACTGCAGTGCAGCACTCTACCAACTGAGCTAAATCTCAGCCCCACTGTATCTTAGCACCACCAAATATATTTAATACATAAAATAAAAGGGGCACTCTAACCACACTACGTGTGTGTGTGTGTGTGTGTGTGTGTGTGTGTGTGTGTGTGTGGTAGCTGCATCTTTAACTAGAAAAGAACCTTTCTTCCTTTCCTCTGAGCTAACACTAGTAGGGTTCAGATTTTTTTTGTCTGAAATGTGTCCTGTGTGCTTCTAGCTGTCCTTTGGGAAACAGCTTTGACCTCTGTATTTCATTGGTGTTTACACTTTTTTATCATGCTTCTTGGAGTTCCCAAAGGGCACACTTGGAAAACTTGTACATTTCCTAAATACAAGTATCATAAAACCCAGATTTCAACATCAAGCGTACTAACCTGGCACCAAGGTCAGAACACAGAGCAACTGGTCCCAGACCAGTTGAGACAAATGGTGGCCGCACATGTGCCAATGGTTTCAAACTCACCAACATGGTGGGCAGAGAGAAGGCGCAAGAAAACAGTGAGAAAAAGACCACTCCCGCACAAGAAAATAGCCTACCTCTAAAAGCGCTTATCACTGACGTGACCAGAGAGAGCTATTGCCAGGGAAAATTTAAGACCCAGAGCAAGTAAGATTAGGTTGCCAATCCCCATTTTTGATGCTGGGGTTCAGACCCAGGGCACCCTATGCAGGCCATCTACCTCAACAGGAGGTGCTCTTCTTTCCCCCATGATGGGACAGTTGCTTCCAGCTAGAGGCCATTGAGGATTCCCAGCCCCTGTGGACATAATCTCATGATGGACTCTCAATTCTGGTCTAGATTACAAATTGCAAACCATCCCATGGAGTAATATATAAGATTATTCATCATAGTACTGTTAGTATAGGCTAACGTTTGGAAACAACCTACTGTAGGGAACTTGTTAATCAAATTATGGCATATTCATATAATGGAATAAAGTTATTTTTAAAAAATGACACTTTATGAAATGAATCAGAACTTGTTTTAAATAGAAAACCAAGCTGTGAAATAACAGTATGCTACCATGGAGGTGGGTGGAGAAGAGGCAAAATAAGAAGATATAATACAGCCATATTTTCTTATATACATATGAAACTTCTCTGAAAGGGTACATAAGCCGAAATTACTGATTTCTTCTAAAGAAGCACTGGATGAAAAGGGGTAGTGTTGAAACAACTCCTCACTGAATGTCCATTTGAACTTTGAACCAAGCAAATGGAAGTCCTCTTCAAAATAATTAAAATGAATACTTTAAAGAGAAAATTATATTGGATGAGATTTTTCAAATTAATGAAGCCCTTCTCTTTATCTTAGGAGGCAGAGAGAAGGGAGTTCATGGCAACTTTTTGCACCATTTCTATGGGCTTGACTTTTTTCCAACTTAAAGATCAAAGAAACAAAACAAGAACCTCTGCTCTTGGGTGATGAGTTGGGAGCCTCCAGGTAGAGGCTGCTGAAGAGGAAGAGCCCAAGATAATTCAGTTTGCCTGCTTTGGGGTATGATTATTTTGGTCTCAGAGCCAAGGGCAGAGAGGACATTCTTTCTTTGGTGCCATGATGATAAGAGCTTGCCACAGTGGTGACACAGGTCAGACAGGTCCCTCAGAACCAGACCCCACCTTTAAATCTAACTGACAATGGTCAACTTCTTGCACTGGTTAAATATATGGGGGGGAGGTGAGAAAAGAAAATGACTACATTCACTCTTTTCCTCCAAATATTTAGTTTGTTGTTGTTAGGTGCCGTGGAGTCGGTATCCGACTCACAGTGACCCTACATACAATAGGGGAAACACTATTGTCGGTGTTTCTGTGCTGTTCATAGGGTTTTCAATGTCAGATTGATTTTTGGGAGTGGGTTGCCGGGTCCTTCTCCCAAGCCTACAGCACCTGGTGTTCCCAGGTGGTCTCATATCCAAGTACTAACCAAGCCAGACCCTGTTTAGCTTTTGAGATCTGCCGGGATTAGATGCCACAGGGCTATGGCTGCAGGTCCAAATATTTAGGGGAAGTTGTTAAATGCAGTCAAAGTTTAGATTTTGCCCTGGGTCTGATGCCTGGCACTGGAAAAAAAAAAAAAAAAGCCTAGATTTTGGGAAAATGCCCTTGGCCAACCCCTGGGAAGACATTTAGCCTCTGAAGGACTCACAGCCACAACAGAGTGGACTCAAAGGCACCTAACAACATACACACTGTACTCAACAATAAGAATACTATGGTGAACAAGGTATTTTGATCCCTGCCCTCATTAAGCTTAAGAGGCTCTGAAATCACCTATGACTTATCTTGAACGTAAAGAAATTCAGTCCTAAAGAAGTTAAGTGACTCCA
Organism: Pedetes capensis; assembly: GCA_007922755.1. NCBI lineage: Eukaryota > Metazoa > Chordata > Mammalia > Rodentia > Pedetidae > Pedetes > Pedetes capensis. The sequence continues at coordinate 6,034 of VMDO01036523.1, forward strand.
CCAAGGATACAGAAGTAGTGAGAGCACCCTGATGAAACCAGGCTAGGATGAGCGAGAGTGCCAGATTATAAACCACTGTTTCTCCATTGCTCCATGCAAGCAGTATCTCTCAGATTCAATCGGTCTGGAAACTTAAGAGCTTTGGAGTATCAGAGTGGATTCTGGAAGTCCACTGGAATTGGCCCAATAATTCTGCACATTCCTGAACCCTACCCTCTTTTAACATCCTATTCCTTATGATGCTGTCCTTGCCTGGCCTACATCTGCATCTTTCTGCAACCTTCAGATCTACAGTTCATGTGGAGACTACATAGTAATGCCTCATCCCCTATACCTTTGGCATTTTCACGGATGCTTATAATTCTTTTTTTGTTTGTTTGTTGGAGACAGAGTCTTACTATGTAGCCCACGCTAGGCTTTAATTTGTGATCCTCCAGCCTTGGGCTCTTGAGTGTGGGACTACAGGCACGAGTCACCACTCCAGGCTGCTCACAAATCTTAAACATGAACTAAGACTGGGTGTCTGGGTGGGCATGAAGTATATACCTCACCGGGGACTACCTTTAGGACAGGGACACGTAATTATGAATTAAACATTAGGTATAGGCCTTGGAAAGGTTACATGCACCTGAAGGACCCCAAACTTTGAGCATCGTTAACTTCCTGGTAAATCCATGGTTGCCTCATTTCCTTCCTTCTTCCTTTCTGCCCAGGTAACCTGCACTTGCCCTATCATCTAGCATCCACTGTGTACTACATGGTCACTTCCTAAGTTTACATCCTGACTTTAAAATGGTTTGGGCTAGGGGTGTAGCTCTACCACTGAGGTCCTGGGTTTGAGGCCCAGCACTGCAAAATAATAAATAAATAAATAAATAAATAAATAAATAATAAAAATATAAAAATTTATACTTTACACCAATCTGCATATTTTTATCCAAACTATGATAAATACACAGATTTTCTTGATATAAAGGAATAAAACAACATATGACTAACCTGTGGTAGATCACATTGCAGCCATATTAGTTTCCTATTTACACCGCTGCCTGCAGCTGTAGCCCTGTGGCATCCGATCCCGTTAGATCTCGGAAGCTAAGCAGGGTCGGGCCTGGTTAGTACCTGGATGGGAGACCGCCTGGGAACACCAGAAGCTGTAGGCTGGGAGAAGGACCTGGCAACCCCCTCTCAAAAATCAATCTGCCATTGAAAACCCTATGAACGGCAGAGAAGCACTGACAATAGTGTTTCCCCTGTTGTGCAGAGGGTCGCTATGAGTCGGATACCGACTCGACGGCACCTAACAACAACAACATTTACACTGGTAAATACACCCAGGGGCAGGCTCTTCTATCATGGGCACATTCAACAAACAAAATAATCCTCTCCAACAAGGGAGTATGATTTAAACATCTAGAGAAAATAATATTATATAGCGATGCCTCATTACATACTAACAATACATTTGATACACATTCCATCTGATTTAATACAGACACTATCTGATGTAGTAGTAGAAGGGTTCTACTAAAATCCCCGTATTACAGAGCTGAGTGTGATGGTGCATGCCTGTAATCCCAGCCCTCAGGAGACTGAGGCAGCAGGATCAATGCAAGTTCAAGGCCAGCCTGGTCTACATAGTAAGTTCCAGGGCAACCTGAGCTACACAGCAAGACCCTGTCTCAAACAACAACAACTAATAATAACAATAACAACAACAACAATAATAATAATAATAATAATAATTTAAAAATAAAATACCCCTCCTCCATATTGGCCTGCCGCCGTACCACTGTGGTGTCCCATGCCATCAGATCTAGGAAGGTTAAGCAGGGTCGGGCCTGGTTAGTATTTGGATGGGAGACAGCCTGGGAAAACCAGGTGCTGTAGGCTTGGGAAAAGGACCCAGCAACCCACACCCAAAAAACAATCAGCCACTGAAAACCCTATGAATAGCACAGAAGCACTGACAATAGTGTTTTGCCTGCTGTATATAGGATCGCTATGAGTTGGACAGGGGCTGGGGTTTAGCTCAGTTGGTAGAGCATTGCACCGCAGCCTCCCAGGTCCCGAGTTCAATTCCCAGCACCGTAAGAATGGGAGAAGGACCTGGCAACCCACTTCCAAGGCAATCCTGAAACAGTCAGCCATTGAAAATCCTATGAGGGTTGCTATGAGTCGGATACGGACTCCACGGCACCTAACAACAACAACATGAGTTGGACAGGACTTGATGGCACCTAACAACAACAACCCCCTATATTACAGATTAGAGACTGAGGCCTACCATGACTTTGCAAGGTCACAGAGCCACTAGCTGGTAAAGAAAGGCTTTGAAGCACGACTCTCAGCTCAGAGCCCTTTCCGATTCAAAAGAGGCTGTGGATTTCAGCTCCCACTGCCTTTCACGGGCCTGGTGTCCAGGGATGAGGCCTGAAGTTTGATTCTGAACACTCCTCTCTCTGCTCCTTTTCCCACAACACCCCAGTCACGCAGTCAGAGGACACTAAGGCAGCAGAGGACTGCACCAGGCACCCCCACACAAGATAAGCAGAGGCCATTCCGTGGGTGATCTGGGGAGGGGGCCTTGTTCCTTTTGTGGAGGGTGGTGGGGGCCAGGCCAGATGAGTCACGTGGATCCATCTCATTATTTGCACCGTCTCTCACCTCTCCCCTCCCCAAGAGCACCAATCTCGCCCAGGCACACGGGGATCTGTCCTTCACCACCTCAGCCCCTGCAGTCCGCCCGGGCTGGGCCTGGCCCTGAGCAGCCAGGGCAGGGAGGAGCCCCAGGCTGGCAGAGGCTCTCGGCTTTCCCAGCTGACTCAACTGGCCTCCCCTCCTCCGCCACCCGCCTGCTCGCAGCCTCCAGCCTCCTGACTTTCCATTTCTAGGCTTGCTGGGCCCCAGGCTCCGGGGGGTGGGCGCGCCCCTCCCTCCCGCCGCCCAGGGCGCCGGTCTGCAGCCGAGGCTGCCAGGGCACCGTGCCCGCTGCCTGGCGGGCTCCGTCTGGGGACAATTAGGATCCGCTGTCACGCAGAGCTCGGAATGTAGGTCAAGGTGCTCACGGAAGGGCCCAGGGGACGGTCACCTGACCGGGAGGTGTGTGACTCAGCGGGAAGGGAAGGGAAAGGAAGAGGAGGGCGGGGTGGAGCCGGAATCTCCCGGCCGGCTGGGCCTGGAGGTCAGGTTGCCTGTCTGGCTGATTGATCGTCAGGGGAGGAAGAGGCTGCTGGAGACAGGAGGAAGGATAAAGTGACCTCTGGTGACCTCTCTAAGTGGGCATCCGAATGCGCTCCCCGCAGCGGCTGAAACCACTTCGGGCTCGAGCTGTCTTTGCGGCTGTGAACACCTAATTAGCCGCCTCCCTGCCAAAGCGAGACGCCAGATTAACTCCATGCACCCAGGCCCCCGGAAAGAAATCAAGGCCACAAGCCTGGCATAGCCAAGGCAGCGGTCCCTAGTAGAGGCCGATGGTTTTGAATATGGAAATTACTAACCCGCTTCATTTCCCGGGTCCGCGTGGCAGGGGCCTTCGTTCAGGGGTGAGGCCAGGCTGCTGCTGCTGCTAGGCCGACCCGCAGCTGCTCCGTCTGAGCCTCACTTCCTCTGGGTTCCAGCTGCAGGTTCCTCCCGGCCAAGCAGGGAGTTTCCTCATTCTGGAGAGGCGGCCACCCTCACCTCCCACCCCCTCCCCCTGACTGCTCACCACCCTCTGCGGGTAGCACTTCTGGGACTCCCTGGTTCCATGAGTCAGAGCCAGGCTGGAGACAGACAGCAGGCTTCCTTTATTAAATCAGCCTCCTGCCCTGCACACCGCAGAGAGAAGCTATAATTACTAGCTTGGCCCGGCTCTGAGAACTAAGCCACAAACGCTTGACTGGGAGGGATGGTTCCTGATTTCTGCAGCTATCTAGCCTGCCCCAGTTTGGAAGTAAGCATAACAGCCAGGGGTTAAGGGCCTGCTACACAAATATCAGATGTTCTGCATATGGAATGGGGTGCAATGGGCCTGATTACCAATGTCGATGGCTAGAAAAAAATTGCTACAGTCAGGCTGCCAGGAGGTTTTTGTTTTTTGTTTTGAATGCCTCCTGTTTCATTGCCAGAGTCAATACATGAGGCAGGCAGCTCGCTGTTGGTTTATAGGAGATAAAGGAAAAGGAAACGAAACATTGTTTGGGGTCTCCAGGTCAAGAAGTATTTGATGCTTCAGGCATGTTGTTGTTGTTAGGTGCCGTGGAGCAGAGTTGGACTCATAGCTACTCTCATAGGGTTTTCAATGGCTGACTGTTTCAGGATTGCCTTGGGAGTGGATTGCCAGGTCCTTCTCCCATTTTTGCGGTGCTGGGAATTGAACTCAGGGCCTCAGAGACTGCAGAGCACTCTACCAACTGAACTAAATCCCAGCCCCCTTTAGGCATGAGACACAAAATCTCAGGCCTCTCAGCTTCTCAGCCAGTTTACAGTAATGTCCGTGACTTGAAAAACTATTTAGCTCCCAAGTAAAAAATAAAAGCACAAAAATCAAAATAACAGTCAATCTTCATTAACTAGCAGTTCGATTTGGTGTCCACTGGTTCATTCACTCGTTCACTCCATTCACTCATTCCTGCAAGCATACATTTATTCCATTCCACAAACATGTTTTGAGTTGCTTCTTTGTGCCAGACCTGGTTGTAGGCATCAGAGATGCATACATGAGTGCTAAATCAATAAGATACAGACAGAGCTAAGCAGGCAAATATCCCTGCCCTTGTGGGTCAATAATACACACAATAATCAGTAAATTAGATAGTACGTTAGAGATAATAAGTGCAATTAATAAGAGAATAAAATAGAGCAGAGTTAGGGATTTGTTGGTATAGAAGGAATTCATAAACACCTCATGATATTTGAGAATAATTTGTAGGTTAGATCTCTCCCACAGTGAGAGTTCTCAAGTCTGCTTGATGATTGCTGAGAAATTATAACTAATCATAAGTTAAATGACTTACATTTTGCTAGGTTGCAAGCCTAGGCATTAGCAGGCAATGTGGAGGAAAAGGGGATCAAAGTGGCTCCTGTGGGTCTCTGAGGACATTGAAGGACATTTGCAAGTGGGTCTCACACCCTACCCAAGCCCTCGAGCCATTTACAAAACAAAGGTCCTCAGCCCACATCACACTAGGTGCCCAGGGGTGGGCACCCATGGCTGATGTCACACGGGGCATTCCCTAGTTTGAATAAAACTAGAGAGAACCTGCACCCATCCTTTTTTTTCAGTTCTTCTCATCCTCCCTTCCTCTCCATTCCAAGTCTTCTCTCTCCAGCAACCACATGCTCACCTCTCTCTTCTCTGGGGCCGCCCCCTTCTCTGTCTATCCAAGGCACCTTGCCTTCTAAAAGCCTGTTTAACTCTCCTGTTCTCTGGCTTCTTTACTTTCTTTTGGGGAATAGAAATAGCCTTATGCCAAGTCACCCCGGGAGCACAGATTTTTCCAATTTCCTTTCCAGGTTTACCTAAGCTTCTCCAGGTGTCTCAATTTCTCTGCAATTATTCTTTAAAGGTGTACTATCTTTAATAAACCTATTCTATGTTCTCTAATGCCTGTAGCCAATACCACTGTGACGACCGATCCCATCAGATCTAGGAAGCTAAGCAGGGTCAGGCCTGGTTAGTACTTGGATGGGAGACTGCCTGGGAACACCAGGTGCTGTAGGCTTGGGAGAAGGACCTGGCAACCCCCTCCTAAAAAAAAAAATCAACCTGCCATTGAAAACCCTATGAACAGTAGAGAAGCACTGACAACAGTGTTTCACCTGCTGTATGTAGGGTCACTATGAGGTGGACACTGACTTGATGGCACCTAACAACGACAATAACATATTCTCTAATGTAACTTCAATGTTAGATATATTCATTATATGATGAATACAAGGACTGAGGTTTGGCTGCCAGCTTCTGGACCCACCTACTCGCTCTCCCTGCACCTCCCTGATAAATATTTGACTAAAATTATAAAAATCCTTTGAGAGGCCAGATGTGATGGGGCATGCCTGTAACCCCAGCAACTTGGGAGGCAGAGGCAGGAGAATCACAAATTCAAGACTAGAGGCATCTGTGTAACTTAGCGAGACCCTGTCTTTTTTAAAAAAAAAAAAAAAAAAAGGGCTAGGGGTGCAGCTCAGTGGTCCAGCACTTGCCCAGCATGCAAGCGAGAAGCCCTGGGTTCAACCCCCAGTATCACACACACACACACACACACACACACACACACACACACACACACAGAGAGAGAGATTTGTTTATAAAGAAAAACTGGGTATACTTTGAATACAGTTGATAATAGATAAAAAGTAAAAGTACCATGGCATTTGCCTCTGGTTATGGGTAGGGAGAACTTCACTCAAGAATTTATTGGGCACCTGTAACAGTACTTAAGGACATAGGTGTCAGGTGCCCGATTTCAGACGCTCCCTTCATCATTTACTACTTTTGTGATTCTAAGGATGATACTTAACTTCAGTTCCCCATCTACAAAAAGGGGGTAACATGGAACCTATCTTTTAGAGTCTCTGGAATGGCTAACTAAGATTATAAAGGTAAAGGTGTCATTTGACATAGCACCGGGCACTTAATGAGCACTCAATAAATGTTATCCATAATTACTGTGGCATTATTGTTTTTATGATGATGGTAATGATAAGGCATCTTGTTGGGTACTGAGGAATGAGGGTTGAGTAAGAAAGTGTCATGGCCCCAACGGGGGGAGACTTTGCAAGCGTAAGGTGTTTCATTAAATCTTCATGGTCCTCTTTACAGGGTGATCCCCACCGAACCACTAACCACTGTAATCCATATTTGGAAAGTCAATAAACACAAAGTGACCACAACAAGATACTCTTTAATACCCTTCCAGTTGGGAAAAATTAAGAAGTCTGATCATACTATTAGGAAGCTAGCTTAACCATTAGCAGGCAATATGGAGGAATAGGGGATTGAAAATGGCTCCTGCCATTACACGGTGACAAATGAAGCCACATGCGTCTTTGAGGACATTGGAAAAACATTTTCTACTGGGTCTCTACCTCTAACAACCTATCCAGGCCATTGATCTATTTACAAAACAAAGACCCTGAGCCCACATCACTCCAGGCACGCAGCTGGGTGCCAAGAGCTGATAACACACTGGGTGTGCCCTACTTTAAATAAGACTAGAGGGAACTTGTATCCAGGCACTTGCTCCTCTCTCTCATTTCTCTCTCTCTCTCTCTCTCTCTCTCTCTCTCTCTCTCTCTCTCATTTCTTCCCCCGCTTCCATTCTCCCCTGACCTCTACTCTTCTCCTTCCTCTCTCCAGCAACCACATACACACCAGCCCACCATCTTCTCTGTCTGTTCAAGGGACTTTTCCTTCTAAAAGCCGGCTTAACTCTCCTGTTCTCTGGCTTCTTCACCTTTCCCTGGGGAATAGAAACATCCTTATGCCCGTTCGGCCGGAATTTAGCTCAGATGGTAGAGCGCTGCGCTGCGGGTCTCTGAGGTCCCGAGTTCCATTCCCAGCACCGCAAAAATGGGAGAAGGACCTTGCAATCTACTCCCAAGGTAATCCCGAAACAGCCATTGAAAGCCCTATGAGGGTCACTATGAGTTGGATACCGACTCCAGGGCACCTAACAAGAACAACAGCTATGCCCGTTCACCCAGAGAACACAGGTTTTTCCAAGTTCCTTTGCAGATCTACCTAAGTTTCTCCAGGTGCCTCAATTTTCCCTGTAATTTTCCTTAAAGGCATACTATCTTTAATAAACCTATTCTATGCTCTCTACTGGGACAAGGACCCACCACTCACTTCCAACAATCTTCCATTAAACATCCTATGAGTAGCAGAGAAGCAGTAACAATACTGTTTCCCCTGTTGTATGTAGGGTCTCTATGAGTTAGATGCCGACTTGACAGCACCTAACAACAACAACACTCTCTACCATAACTTCTGTGTTGGGTACAAATTCTTTTATCTGACAATATCGAGGACCAAGGTTTTGCTGCCAGACTTCCAGACCCACCTACCCACACTCCCTGCATCTCCCCGATATAATTACTAAGTGTTATAGAGGATATGGATCAATAGGATCTTTCTAGATTTGTTGTTTGTTGTTGTTGTTGTTAGGTGCCGTCGAGTCGGTATCCGACTCATAGCGACCCTCTGTACAACAGGGGAAACACTAATTGGTAAATTCATATTGTTTCCCAGGAGACATGTATAAGAACGTTCAGCTCAGCATGTTCAATTCAGTGGTAAGCTGGTTGTTGCTGTTTGGTGCTGTTGAGTCGTGTACGACTCATAGTAAACCTCATAAGGTTTTCTATGGCTGGTTGTTTCTGGATTGCCTCAGGAGTGGATTGCCACATCCTTCTCCCTTTTTGCAGTGCTGGTAATCATACCCAGGACCTCAGAGATTGCAGAGCATCAGTCTACCAACTGAGCTAAATCCCAGTCCAGGAAAGCTGGTAGCAACCCCAAAATCCTTTAGCAGGAGGATAAATACAAATGGATACAATAGAGAAAACTATAATAGCACTGGGCATGGCAAAGCACGCCTGTAATGCCAGCACTCAGGATGCTGAGGCAGGAAGACTGATGCAAGTTCAAGCCCAACCTGGTCTACTAGGAAGTTCCTGGCTAGCTCATACTAAAAAGAAGATGACTATAATACAGTAGTGAAAACAGATGAAGCATAACTATATTCAAGAGCATGCATGAATTTTAGCAACATGAGAAAAAAGTATATTACAGAAGGCTACATGGTATTTTCAGTGGCATCATATGGTTGTGAAAGCTGGACATTGAACAAGAGAGACAGAAAAAGAATTGATGCTTTTGAATTGTGGTCCTGGAGACGTCTATTGAATATACCATGGACTGCCAAAAGAACCAACAAATCTGTCCTAGAAGAAGTGCAACCACAGTGCTCCTTGGAAGCAAGAATGGTCAGACTGCGTCTTACATATTTCGGACATGTAGTCAGGAGAGATCAATCCCTGGAGAAGGAAATCATGTTTGG
>VMDO01036524.1:0-15079 GCA_007922755.1 Pedetes capensis
AAACCACAAATGGAAAAATAGAAGAGAATTAAATGAGGAAATAAGTGTCACCAAACAAAAGTTCAGTAAGGTAGTGGAATATATATTAATGTATGGGAGATAATCATATATGGTTATCTAATGTATGGGAGATAACCATTTACAATAGCAACAATCTAATAAAATACCTAGGAATGAATATAAAAGTATATAATACCCTCAGGAAGAAAAAGGAAATGTAGTAGACCATTTAGTTTCTGAGATAAGGATTGTTTACTTTCTTAATTCCATTTTTTAGCAATAAATTTTTCCATTTATGTTTTATTTTTATTTGTGCAAAAACATGTAACAAAATTTACCATTTTAATCATTTTTACCTGTACACCTTAATGTGTTTAAAAGAACTTTTAGTGTAAAACAAACAAAGGGAAATCACTAAGTCCATTTAATCGCAGGTGACCATCTTGCTGGCTTTGCTTACTGTCATCTGGCAACTACAGCAGAGAGAACTTTGTTAAATCATAGAAAGTTAAGTTAAAAAAAAGGAAGTGAAAAGAAGAAAACTTAAAATGCTTGAACGATACAAGAACACAGAATAGGCTGGCCATATTCCTATATTGAAAGATTCAACATTGTATATATGCCAATTTTTCATCCAAGAAAATTTATATATATGATATGGTACCAATAAGAATACAGACAAATTACATCTTTAATCCAGAATTAGAGAGAAGGTAATTTTGAGTTCATATGTAAAAATACATAAGCAACAACCCTAAAGACAATTTTGAAAAAGAAGTATATTATGATTGTGTTTTGAATTTGACTCACACGACCAGACATTTTCCTTACTTGTGATGAATTGCTTATACAGTCCTGTTGTTTCCCTTTGATATCTTCTTTCCATCATATCACCCCCTCTATTCTGTCTGTCAAATCTGAATCCCAACTATAGACAGAGTTCTTTCCTTTTCCATGAAAGCTCCCAACAAAATTCTTATCAGGGGATATGCTTGTACAACTTTTTAAGCATCCCTGAACATACCATGCAAGGGAAGCTTTGATTACCCAGATCAAAAAGAAAACCTCTTAGAGATTGTTGCTTAAATGCTACAGGCTAACCTATCCAAGTTTTAGGTCTGGCTGCATGAAGATATTAATAAACCTCAAGAATCAAGAAGCAGCAAAGGAAAGTGCAAGAGAATTTTACTACCATCATGAACCAGGATCCTGTGAGTATCATTTGGCCCTCCACATTGAGAAAGACACCATTTGTCATTAGTATCATCTATCTAGTGGACAAAAAACACCCTCAAACTTGGTGTAGAAATCTTGCATGTTTAAAAAAGATGTATGCCTATGTTTGAAAGTTTTTCTGCTGATACAATAGACTTCAGATCTTTTTCACAATTACCTCCTTAGGAGAATGTAGTCAATTTTCTGTCTTAATGGACCTAAATGCACAACATCATGCCAATCATTCATATCGAATTGTTATGTTAACTTCAAAAAGGGATAGATTTTCATTTTAATGAGCAAAGGAATTTGTACATGTATGTAAAGTGGTAGATAATCTAAAGGAAGTCTTATGTAAACTTACATACCATGTATATTTTTCCCTCTTTTTTGTCGTTGTTGTTGTTGTTATATGCCATCCAGTTGGTATCTAACTCATAGAGACCCTACATAGGGTCAAAGATAGGCAAAACGCTATTGTCAGTGCTTTTCTGCTATTCATAGGATTCTCAATGGCTGATTGTTTTTTGAGAGTAGGTTGGCAGGTCCTACCCCCAAGCCTACAGCACCTGGTATTCACAGGAGGTCTCCTATCCAAGTACTAACCAGGCTTGACCCTGCTTCACTTCTGAGATATGATGGGATCAGAGGCCACAGTGGTACCTCTACAGGCTTGTCATTATTACCTGCCATCAAGTGAGATCTGACTTATAGCAACTCTACGTACCTATGTGCCATGCTGATGATCTTTTTTTGTTTGAAGGCATTGTTGCAGTTACTCTGTTTCTTCCCATTTTGAGTCATGACACATCTGCAAAAAGAGATCCCAGGGACTGTACTCCACTCTGATCATTAAAGTAAACCCTACTTTGAGGAGATAACTCTTTCCCAGTTGTCTTCTGAATTACTTCCAGCCTGGGGGGCTCATTTGCCAGCACTATATTTGACAGTGTTTCTCAGCTATTCATAGGGTTTTCAATGACTAATTGTTTTGGGAGTGGGCTGCCGGGTCCTTTTTTCTAGTCTGTCTTAGTCTGGAAGCTAAGCTGAAACTTGTTCACCATGGGTGGCCCTGCTGGTGTCTCAAATACTGGTGGCATAGCTTTTAGCATTACAGCAACACACAAGCCTCCATAGCAGGACAAGCTGACAGATATGTGAGGAATTTTTCTCCCTAGATGTAATTAAGCTGTTAGAAAGAAATATTTTCCTTAATGTATCTATTAGCAAAATGTTAATGTACCTCCCAAGATATTTTGCTTGTTACTATATATACAATTTGGGTTAAAGGAGGAAAGAGCAACAGATTAATATTGAATATGTAAGAATAAATTAAGGTACATTGCCTAAATTGCCTATGTGACTATATAATATAAATATACTCAGGGATATTAGGCTCTTTTTTAAATTTCTATAGCTTATAAATCATTCTACCCAGTTTTGGTTTTGGTTTCTTTTTTCTTATCTGTTCTACTTCGCTTTCCCACTTTGAACTGAAATTTGGAAAACTTAGCAGAAGAAGAGATTCCTGTATCTGGTTAAGAATGAAGTAGCCATCATTTGGAGCTTCCCTAAGCAGAATGTTTTACTACACCTTGACAGTAAGATGATGATTACAGCAATTTACAATATCACCCAAGTATGATTGTTGTTGTTGTTGTTGTTGTTGTTGCTAGGTGCTGTCAAGTTGGTGTCTGACTCATAAGTATCCTGTGTACAACAGACAAAACACTCCATGATACTGTGCCATGCCCGGCACTATGTCAGTGCTTTTCTGCTTTTCATAGGGTTTTTGATAGCTGATTGTTTTGGAAGTGCGCTGCTAGGTCCTTCTCCCATTTTTGTGGTGCTGGGCATTGAACTCAGGGCCTTAGAGTGCACAGGGCAAGCACTCTCCCAACTGAGCTAAATCACAGCCCATGAGCACCAACAGTATCCAGATTTTGGCTTCTAAATACCATTCTCCTTAAAAATGAATGGATATTCTTGGAAAAATAAACAATTCCAGGTCTGTAGCAGACAGAATACAGATAAACCTATGTAAGAGCAAAGAACTACACTAGAAAAGAAAAAGTAAGAATGATGGGAACATTTCAGAAATTCCTATGTCAAGTAAAGCTTCTATTGGACATATCTGAAGTAATTTGAGCATGAAACAGAATAATCATGGTAATGTATTGTGGCATTAAATAAAAAAAAATTATAAGTACATAATCATACTCAAAAAGAAGGTGGAAACCGGTCTCAGTGGCGCAAGCCTGTAATCCCAGCAGCTCAGGAGGCGGAGGCAGTAGGATGGTAAGTTCGAGACCAGAGACAGTCTGAGTAACTTAGTGAGACCATGTCTCAAAAAGTAAAAAGGTGGGCTGAGGGTGCAGCTTAGTGGTCCAGCACTTGCAAAGCATGTAAGTGCAAGGCTCTGAGTTCAACTCCCCCCCAAAAAAAGGATGGTGGAAAGGAAAGAGGGGTTTTTGTTTTTTGTTTTTTTACAGATGTTTGACAGCTAATAAATGTGGAAGGAATGACAGAAGTGGAAAACCATCATTTTACAACTATCGGTATCATAATTGATTCAGCAAAGATCATCAATCAGTGGAAAGTTGTTGGGAAAGAGATATTCATACACTTTCAAAATATCATTCTGAATATTAACTATTAGTTTACAAAGGGGGAAATATAATTTTAAAATGGAAAAATCTAGGATTTAAACTAGTATTTTAACACAAACATAAATTAATCATTCTGAGCAGGAACATTATGCAAGAATCTTACATATTTTCAGTCATGAGATTATTGAGTCAATTGGTACAGAAAATTTCATTTTCATAAATAACTTGGTAAAAGAAAGTAATAATATTTAGAGATTATATTTATGGCTTTAAATTATAGATGAAGGCAAGTGAAGAATAAATGCAAAATTTAGGGCAGTTGTTCTTCAGGTAGAAATATGGGTATTGTGAAGTGTAGAGCACACAGGCAATTTAAAGACATTGATGATATTGTTTGTTCTTAGGTGCCCTTGAGTCAGGTCTGACTCATAGTGACTCTATGTAGAGCAGAATGAAACACTCCCCAATTCTGTGCCAGGCACATGATCTTATTTATGGTTAAGCATGTTGTTGCAGACACTGTGTCAATCCATCTACAGGAGGGTTTTCCTTTTATTCATTGACCTGCCATTTTTCCAAACATGATGTCTTTCTTGGTCTGGACTTCATGTCCAAAATATGTAAGATGAAATCTAGCCTTCCTTGCTTCCAAGGAGCACTCTGATTGCACTTCTTCTAAGACACATCTGTTGGTTTTTTTGGCAGTCCATGGTATATTCAATAATCATTTCCAGCACCATAATTCAAAAGCATCAATTCTTCTCCTGTCTCCCTTGTTCAATGTCCAGCTTTCACAACCATATGATGTGACTTAAAATACCATAGCATGAGTCAGGTGCACTTTTGTCTTCAAAGTGACATCTTTACTTATCAATACTTTAAAGAGATCTTTTGCCACAGCTTTTCCCAAAGCAGTGCATCTTTTGATTTCTTGACTGCTGCTTCCAAGGGTGTTGATTGTAGAACCAAGTAAAACAAAATCATGGACAGCCTCAGTCTTTTCTCCATTTATTGTGAAGTTACCTACTGACCCAGTTGTAAGAAGTTTTGTTTTGTTGATATTGAATTACAATCCGTACTGAAGGCTATGTTCTTTGATCTTCATCAGTAAATGTTTCAAATCTTCTTCACTTTCAGCAAGCAGAGTTGTGTCATCTGCATAACACAGGTGATTAATGAGTCTTCCTCCAATCCAGATGCCGTGTTCTTCTTCATAAAGTCCAGCTTCTCAGATTATTTGTTCAGCAGAGAAATAGAAGAGACATTGTGAATGTGAACAGCCCTGATGTACACCTTTCTCAACTTTAAGCCAGGCAGTGTTTCCTTGTTCTGTTTGAGCAACTGCATCATGGTTCATGTACAGATTCCTCATGAGTACAATTAGGTGGTCTGGTATTCCCATTCTTTGAATTGTTATCCATAATTTGTTATGATCCACACAGTCAAATTCCTTTGCATAATCAATAAAACATAGATAGACATCTTCCTGATATTCTGATTTTGGCTAATATCCACCTGACATCAACAATGATGTCCCTGGTTCCCTGCCCTCTTTTGAATCCAGCTTGATTTTCCAGCAGTTTCCTATCTATATACTGCTAAAGTCACTTTTGGATGATCGTTAGTAAAATTTTGCTTGCATGTGATATTAATGATAATGTTCATTAGTTTCCACATTCAGTTGGATCCACTTTTTGGGGAATAGATACAAATATGGATCTCTTCCAGTCAGTTGATGATATATAATCATTAAATTGGGTGGTATGTACTAGATGTGCATTTTGTTATTTTAAAATTGCACACATGCATTATATACCCTCTATTTAAGGAGCTGGGACTTAGCTCAGTTGGTAGAGTGCTGCTCTGCAGTCTCTGAGTTCCTGGGTTTGATTCCCAGCACTGCAAAAATGGAAGAAGGATGTGGCAATCTACTCCCTAGGCAAGCCCGAAACAATAAGCCATTGAAAACCCTATGAGGGTTGCTATGAGTCGGACATGACTTAACAGAATCTAACAACAACAACAACAACAACAACAACAACAACAAATTGTATGCATGACACCTTTCAGAATATATATAAATAACTGTGTGCAAATAACCAGAAAAATTCATAAGTTCAAGAAAAATTCCAAGAAAACATCTTTGAAGCATATATGGATGTTTATAAAAATTTGTATTTAATATCTATATTTTATATATTTGGGGGAAGGATCCAGCAACCCCCTCCCAAAAGACAATCAGTCATTGAAAACGCTATGAATAGCAGAGAAGCACTGACAGTAGTGTTTCCTCTGTTGTACATAGGGTTGCTATGAATTGGACACTGACCCGATGCACTTAACAACAACAATTTTATATATTGAGATTTATATCATTTAATTTTTAGAAACATAATAAGGAGAACATGTATAAGTATGTATTTTATATGAATTTTGATAATTCTGGTGCCAAAATATTCAAAATGGATTGCTTTGTTTTGATTTTTTGAGACAGTGTCTCATTATATAGTCCAGGCTGGTCTCAATTTCTCTATGTAGCCCAGGCTAGCCTTGAACTCTTGATTCTCCTGTCTCAGCCTCCCTGTTGTTGTTGTTAGCAGCCATCAAGTTGGATCCAAGTCAAAACGATCCTGTGTACAACAGTTATAACTACATGACACTGTGCCATGCTCAGCACTATTGTCAGTGCTTCTCTGCTATTCATAGGGTTTTCAATGGTGGATTATTTGTTTAGGTCCTTCTCCATAGCCTACAGTGCATAGTATTCCCAGGCAGTCTCCTATCCAAGGACTAACCAGAGGAATTTTCTTAGCTCCTAACATCAGGCAGGATTGGATGCCAGGGTGCTGCAATTACAGACATACACCAACATGCCCAACAAAATGGATTTTAATCATTTAATTCAAGTCTAACCTTGGTGTACCTGTTGTTAACTTTCATTCATCTGTAAAGAAAATATTTGCTTACCTCCCTCTTTTTTGAGTACCATTATGGACTCATGTTGTTATTAGATGCCATCAAGTTTAGTCTGACTCATAGCAACCCTATGTACAGCAGAACTAAACACTCCCCGATTCTATGCCAGGCACACGATCTTATTTATGTTTAAGCCTATTGCTATAGGCCCTGTGTCAATCCATCTGGTGGATGGTTTCCCTTTTTTTTTTTTCATTGACTTGCCACTCTCCCAAACATGATGTCTTTCTCCAGGGATTGGTCTCTCCTGACTACATGTCCAAAATAAGTAAGATGCAGTCTAGTCATCCTTGCTTCCAAGGAGCACTCTGGTTGCACCTCATCTAGGACAGATCTGTTGGTTCCTTTGGCAGTCCATGGACTCATAGTTTATTTTTTTATTTAATATATCACAATATATTAGCCTCATTATTCTGTTTGATTTTCAAACATTCTTTGACACATATAAGTTGCAATTTTCTGTCTAGGTTATATGAAAGCAAATAATCAAATAAGCAGCCCAAATGAATCTCATTGAATTCTGCAAAGTTGAATTAAAATTGTAGAATTTATTCTCTCTGTTAATATAATAAATCCATGTGTGGATAATAACTTAAGCAATGAAATATTAAATATTTAATCATCAATTTAATCATCATTATTATATTACCATTGAAAGAAAGGATTGGGCATGAGAGAATATTAAATAAAAAAGTACACAGCATTTGTACCTAGTAGCAATGAACACATAGCTATCAAAACTTACATGTCATTGCCAAAATTTCATTAATAAAAAATCTCTTAACATATCTTTTGAGATTAAACGAAAGCTAACAGAAGAGAACATCACTAGTTTTTCACAAAGAAGACAGAAAAAAAGACAGTAAAGTATTCCAAAGTAAATAGGGAGTAAGAAACAGCAAAGCTGAAGGCAGAAATTAATTCCTTAGGTAGTGAAAACTATAGAATTGAAAATTCAGTCCAAGAACTAGATCTTATGAACAAAAACAAAGTGAAACAATATAAATGTAAACAAAAACTTGTGCTAAATCTTGAAAAATCATGAAATCACAAGAAAACTAGACGTAATAAAGAATAGAAAATAAAAGATGTAGAAGGTTACTTAATAGTAAGGCAATGTGCAATTTATTCATTTGGTAATCTCAAAGCAATGGACTATTTTAATAATATACTTTAATATCAAACATACATTTTAGTATCCAGCATATTTTCTTACAGCTTTTTCATTTTTTTTCTTTTCATTTCTGTTTTGAAGAGTTTCCATTCACATATCTTTGGGCTCACTGATCTTTTGTTGGCCATATCCAGTGTATACATCAATCCTTTAAAGGCATTCTTTATTTCTGTTATAGTGTGTTTGATTTCTAGCATTTCCTTTTGATTCTTAGGATTTCTATTTTTCTGGTCACATTACCTATCTATTCTTTCATATTGTCTAGTTTTCTCATCAGAGCCCTGACCATACTAATCATAGTTGTTTTAAACTCTAGCCTGATGATTACAACATCTCTGGCATACTGTATCTGAGTCTCTCTGATGACTGTTCTCTCTCTCTTCAAACTGTTTTCTATATTTTAGTATGCCTTGTAATTTTCTGAAAATGCTGGTTATGACAAATGATACACTGGGGAAAAGGAACTAAAGTAAAGAGGCTTTTGATGTGAGTTTCCTGCCAACAACCATCATTAACTTGTCACATATGTAAATGAATTGCCTTGTAAATTAATACTCCAGAACCATTTGAGCCTCTAGTTGACTGTAGACCAGTGACATCTGCAACACCAAGAGAAAATGTGAGTCAAAATGGTCTAGTTAAAGCATTCTCAGCTTCTTGACCCACAGAAAGTGTGTACATTTTGTTATAGTCAGTTAAATTTTGGTGTAATTTTGGTGTAAATTTTTGATGAAATTTGTTATGCAGCTATTGAGCTCTACATAATGAGGTGTCTTAGAGACCTCCTTCCTTTGTCTCTGTATGTTCTTAGATATGTCCTATTCTCCTAATATTCTACTGTATAGACTACCCTGACCTGTCCAGGTAATTGAGAATTCTTAACATCTTGGATTTTGGATGATTTCTGCTCATCTGTAGTCACTGAGTCCTGGCATAAATATTTTCTGCTCTTCCTAAATAGAGTCAATCTGGACAACGAGAGGAAGGAGAACAGACTATTTTATTCTCCTAGTGGCTTGACTCCAACTTGCTTATATGGGTCCCAATACCTGAGTATGAATCTGAACTCCACCATTAATTGGTGTATGATTTTGAGTAAGTGATTTAATTTCTTTGACCTGGATTTTTAACTTTAAAATACAGATAAGGCATACTTTATAGTAGAAACAAAGATCTTAGACGTGAAGTCTTTCCCTAGTGTGTGATTCATAAATTGCATTCTCATGTTACTAACCATTTTTCCTTCTTTGTACCAGTAAGATCTACAATATAACTACCATTTAGACCTTTCTGTTTTTGTCCATATTGATGCAGTTTGAGAGGAGCAGAACTTATTGGTGCCAGGACTCAGTGACTACAGGTGAGCAGAACCATCTGACTCTAAATTTTGCAGTGCAAACAAACAAAACATCTCAAGCCACTGGACCTCCTGGGCTACTGATTTCAGTCCATTTAAAGTTTGAATTTACTACAATAACAAATTTTGAATTTACGGGGGATGAGGTAGTGCATGCTTGTAATCCCAGCAACTAGGGAGGGTGAGGCAGGAGGATCCGCAGGTCCAATGCCAGAGGCAGCCTGCATAACTTAGTGAGACCCTGTCTCAACATAAACAATAAAACAGGGAGCCAGCGGTGCAGGTCAGTGGTACAGCATTTGCCTAGTATGCACAAGGCCCTAGGTTCAGTCCCCCACCTTACCAGTACTGCAACAACAAAAAAACATTTGAATTCAGGACTACCCTTCAAGTACCCTTCAAGTACTTAAAGCAGTGAGTGTACCCTCTATGGAGGATAGTTATCCAAATTCTGATCTCTTCCCCTCTGACACTGGCCATGCCTAGAAATTCCCAGATGAGTTCAATCCTTTTGTTTTCACAACTTGTAGATTTACTGAGTATGATTTTTAAAAAGAAGTATTATTTTTTTTCTGAGGTGTTGTACAATATGTTTTATGTGACCAGAATACTTTCCTTTGACAAATAGCCCATTCCCCACTCCACATAATTCTAATAAGGCTGTCATTGACAGGACTCTATTCTCCTGACCATGGGGTGGGGATGTGACCCAAGCTAGGCTTATCAAGATTTCCTTCCTGAGAATTTGGTTGTTATGTTGTGATATATAGAAATTTAACGCAATTGGACCTAAGAGACCAAATATGTGTACCATGGAGAGATGATGCTAGAATAACTAAGACTGATGTATTTAGAATTGGTCTGTGTCCTTTTCTTTACGAAGGCTGGTTTCTCTGTTCTACCTTTGCTTTAGTGAGGGACACTATATTCATCAAATAAATCTCATTTCCTCTTTTGGTCTAGTTAGAGTTCTTTTTTAATGCTTTGAAAATTTATTTTTGAAAAAGTATGCAAAAGTATAACATTTATTGAAAAAATCTTGGAAAATATAGATTAGTATAATGAAAAATTTGAAAATTGCTCATATTTCCACTATCGAAAGAGATTCCCTGCTAATGTTTTCTACTAGTGTGTACTGCTTCAATAGCATTAATATTAATACCATTTCATTATTGTTTGTGTAGGTTGTTTCCATGTTTTTGTTGTTATAAACCTTTCCACAATGAAATCTCTGTATGTGAATTTCAATTTGCCTTGAAATCTTTTTTTTTTTTTTTGACAGTACTGGAGGGGTTGAAGCCAAGGCATGCATACTTTGCAAGTGCTCTACTATTGAGCTGCACCATCAGCTCCCCCTGCCCTTAAAACAATTTTTTTTTGTCTTGAGCCACAGTATGTTTAACTTGCACAGGCTGCCTGTGGCTTTGAGCTCATGATCCTTCTGCTTCTGCCTTTCAAGTCTCTGGGATTACAGGCATGTGCCACTGCAGTTGGTGAGAACTTTTTTTTTTTTTAATTTTTCTACAGTGTTGATTGAGCCAAACCTCAACTGGAATTCTTTGATTTCTAGTTGACTTACATCTAGAAGTAGTCATGTGAACCATGCTTGAACAATGAAATGGAAGCAGAATACTTTGGTGAGACTTCTGTGAAAGATTTTTGAGAGGGTCAGAGTTACATTGGCATACCTTCTTTGCTGAAGCAATTAAGGTTCCTAAATTTATTTCTAGGTTACAGAGTCAATGATTTCACTAGCTACATCTTACTTTTGCTGTCCACCACAGAGCTCACCTAACTAGCTGCCTCTTTGCATTTCTCTTGTTCTGACTCTGGCTTGTGAAAAGAATCAATATATGTTAGTGGGAAATAGCATGTTCCTTAGGGTAAGACAGGTTTTTGTTTTGTTTTGTTTTCCATGCTGGGGGTTGAACCAAGGGCCTCCCACATACTATGCAAGTGCTCTACCACTGAACTGCACTGTCTGTCCCTTTGTAATTTTTATGTTGAGATGGGGTCTCACTAAATTATAAATGCTGCCTGTGGCCTCAAACTTGCAGACTCACGATCCTCCTGCCCCTACCTCTAGAGCCACTGGGATTACAGGCATGTGCCATGATACCTGGCCTCAATTTTATGCTAGCTCTGTCATCATTTTTTTTTTTATTTTTCAGTACTGGGGAGTTGAACCCAAGACCTCATACAAACTTTCTAAGTGCTATATCATTGGGCTGCAACCCCACTCCATTTTTATTTTATATCTTGAGTCAGCGTCTCTCTAAATTATAGAGGCTGCCTCTGGCCTCAAACCTGTGATCCTCCTACTTCTGCTTCTAGAGTCACCGAGATTACAGGCATGAGACACAGAGCCCAGCAGCAATTTTCTTAATTTCTCAATTCCTCAGTTTCCTCATGTATGATGAAAAGAATTATAGTCAGTTTATAGAGTTGTGAAAATTAAATAAGCAAATATTTGTAAAGCCACTTATTAAGAACTTCATGAATGTCTATAAAATCCTACATCTGTTTCTGCCTGATCTACCATCTCCTCATAAAAAGGAAGAAAGGAAGAAAGGAAGGGAAGAAAGGAACAAAGGAAGAAAGAAAGAAAGAAAGAAAGAGAAAAAAGGAAAATACCACCACTATATTTATCACTGTTTCCATAGCTCCCTGACTCAGACACTTTTCCATCTAGTGTTAGTGTTTAAAAGCAAACAAACAAAACTTCATGATACCACCATCTCAGGTCTAACAAGGCTGCTACACTTTATTAATCCACTATCAGAAGACATGTGATCCTCCTTCCCCATGCTTACAAGTGGATGTGTGCAGTTCAACCCACAGAAAATATCTTCTTTTGATCAATAGCTCACATTTGTCAGTGGCTGAATGAAGAGGGGTATAATTTTTCAAATGTTTACTTTACTTATCCTTATTCCACATACAAAGTAATAGATCTTAGACATCTCATATTTACAAAGGACACGTTGTGAATGATTCCCAGACATTCCTAAAATAGTCAGTTATTTTAGTTTTACTCTCTGTGATACCCTATTTAATGAAAAAGACCAGGTTGAAAATTGTTAATAAGGTCTTTGGGGTTGTAACAATGAGTGATATGAATGAACATTGGAGTCAAACCCAGCAAGAGCATTTTTAAAATTTATGTGATGCAGAATTTTCAGCATAAATTATTATAAAAAAGATGAAATTCATTTTGATTTGAAAAATATTTGATATTATGAGAAAAAAGTTTGATTAGACAAAATCTACTGTTGTTATATGTTCTCTGTTCCAGAATATGAATTTACATGTATAGTAGCTAGTAGAATGTTGTGTTTCTGTGATACCTATTTCTAAAGTGTCATCACAAATAATTTTTCTTATATTTAAAACTCCAAAAGTTGGCATAGGGCTAAATTATCTCTTAAACAATATTCCTTTATTTGGGGGTGGTGGCCTTTCCTAGTCTGACAAAATTCAAGGAATAAAACAACTATGAACCTTAACTTATTTGGGTGTCTACTTAGTAATGTCTAGTTTTTAATCCATTAACTATTTGAAATGTCTTAATCATTCAACAAATTTTTATTGGTGCTTGTTGTGTGAAAGACACAGAGAAAATACAAACGATAAAGACAGACAATTTTGGTTTTAATAGTTTCTGCCTGGATTCTTGAGAAATATTTCATATTTTAATAGTGAGGCTCATATTCATGAGGATCACAATTTTTCTCAATGAGCATATACACCTTGCTTTGTTGTTGTTGTTGTTAGGTGCCATCAAGTTGAGTCTGATTCATAGCGACCTTCATAGGGTTTTCAATGGCTGTTTGGGGATTGCCTTGGGAGTGGATTGCCACATCCTTCTCCCATTTTGCAGTGCTGGGAATTGAACTCGGGATCTCAGAGACTGCAGAGCAATGCTCTGGGATTAAGCTTCAGTTGGTCCTTGCTGTTTTAGTAATTGCATAATTATCTTAATTTAAAAAGCACAAAGTTTCTCATCAGCAATGACTGACCCTTAAAATGTCTATGCCTGCAGTGGTAGCCCTGTGGCATCTGATCCCGTCAGATCTCAGAAGCTAAGCAGGGTCGGGCCTGGTTACTACCTGGATGGGAGACCGCCAGGGAACACCAGAAGCTGCAGGCTTGGGAGAAGGACCTGGCAACCCCCTCCCAAAAATCAATCTGCCATTGAAAACCCTATGAGCAGCAGAGAAGCACTGGCAATAGTGTTTCCCCTGTTGTACAGAGGGTCGCTATGAGTCGGATACCGACTCGACAGCACCTAACAACAACAACAACAACAAAATGTCTATATGCTGTAATTATTTTAGCTGTGGAATAAAGCAACTATGTACCGTTTAAAATGATCTCCTATGTTTAAAATTGTCTCTGTTAATGTTGAGAAAATTACATGTTTAAAAAATGAGGCTAGATGCTGTGGCACAGCCTATAATCTTGGCGACTCAGGAAGAGGAGGCAGGGGGATAGCAAGTGTGAGGGCAGAGGTAGCCTATGTAATTTAGTGAGACCCTGTATCAAAATGAGTAGTACAAAATGGGCTGAGGGTGCAGCTCAGGGTAGAGCACTTGCAAAGCATGAGTGAATCTCTGGGTTCAACCCCCTAAATCTATGCCCCCCCAAAAAAATTACTTTCAGAAGTGCAAGGGTAAAAGTATTTAAAGGACATCAAGAATAAAAATATAAACACGTGAATGCACAGCTTCTTTTTGAATACACCTCAGACTTAAGCCAAATATGAAAAAAAACTTCCCTAAAGCAAAATTTTAAAATAAATCTGTTTTGAATAATCTAAGCTCAATGGTTCTGTGCCTCTTTCACATCAAACAAGAGTCACAGAGACACTTACATCCTGAGATCATCTTTTAACAAACTGACAGATTTAATATATCACATATTCTGAGTCTACATGACCTATTTTGTCTTATTTTTTGGGGGGGGGATTTGGAAAATGAGTGTAATATATCTACATACACTTACCTTTCATTTTCAAAGCATAATACGGCAATTGCTAACAATTTTTGCAGGGAGAAACTGATGAATTCAAAACCCCTTTAAAACTTTCTATTTAAGTTTTTTTCCTTATTTTCTACATTCATTTTGTTGGTTTTGTCCTTGCTACTTACTTGCTCATAGATTTTTTTAAGTATCAAAATAACATGTGACACCTCACTGGTTGACTGAAAATCCGTAAAGCCACAAAACTGAAGAAATCTCCCTTGACAATAATAAATCCTTAAAATTTCAGCAATACCAAGTGCTTTTCCTAGTCACCTTGCTGACAGCAAAGAATATTTATGAAAGATTTTTCAGATGGTGAAAACTTTAGCACGTCAATTCTATTCAATATAGTTAGCATTCCAGTAATAGTCAACTATTTCCAAGCATACCATTTCTAAAATCACAGCAAAAACCATTTGGAAAAGTTTATATGGTTTCTTACACATTTTATAAGATAAACAGTAAAGAAGACGAATAATAAAAACAAAGACAAAAAATCACTCTTCAGGATTGGACGTGTAAACCCTGTTTGTATATTTCTTCTTCAGAATACATATCAATAATGGTAAAAATGGAATCCTGTAAATAATTTCTAAAGAATGACAGCAACAATGAAAAACTAAAGTTTAATAAAATAAGGATTAGCTGGTTTAAGCATTTTGTACTATGAATGAATTTGGCTTGGTAAGACAATTTTTTGACCTCTTCAAAATATTCAATATT
>VMDO01036525.1:0-15079 GCA_007922755.1 Pedetes capensis
GGGGGGGGGGGGGGGGGGGGGGGGGGGGGGGGGGGGGGGGGGGGGGGGGGGGGGGGGGGGAGGGGAGGGGCCAGGGCAGAGCTCACCTGTTGGTCTTCCAGATGTGGATGGTGTCTTCGTCCCTGATGTCGTGCTTCTCGGCCTGCTCGTCCAGGAAGTCGAAGAAGTACTTGACCGCAGGCGGCACCGCGAGTCCGGGAGCCAGCACGCTCTGGAAGAAGTTGTCTACGAACTGCTGCAGGGTGCCCTGTGGGGGAAGGGCTCAGTGTGACCCCAGGGCGCAGCCCCTGGCGCGTGCGTGCGTGCGTGCGTGCGTGCGTGCACGCGCGCGGACCCCTGCCCACCTTGACGGAGAGCAGCCGGGTCAGGTAGATCTCGGTGATGGCCTTGGTCCGCTCCTTCTCCTTCACGCTGCCCCGCTTGGACTTGCCTTCGTCCACCTCCTCTGTCGGGCGCACCAGGTGCCACACGCGATTCTCCTCCTCCAGGAGGGCGTGGCCTGTGGGGAGCGGGAGCTGAGGGACCCACCAGCCTCAAGCCCGGCTGGCAAGGCGCCCGGGGCCTCCTTCCCACGCTGTCCCTGCAGTGCCCTCTAGGTGGCAGCAGAGGGTGGACGGGGTCCTCACGGACTTTGGGGCAGAAGGCATGGACTCACGCTCCCCGGGCAGGTCCTGCTGGCTGTCCTCCGGCTGCTGGGAAACGCCCGCCTTGGACAGGATGAGAGTGGCTCCGTCTCGGACCTGGGGACGGAGGAGAGGGAGGGCTGTGTTCCCATGGTTGGCCCCGCCGCCCCCGCCCCCTCCGCCGCACACTCACGTTGTAGTGCATCAGGGTGTTGATGCGTTTCCACCGGCCTTCCCGCTGCGAGGTCAGGTCCAGATCTGACAGGATCTGGGCCGTGGAACCCGGCCGCCACTCTGTGGGAGGACACGGTCTGGCTCCTGAGTCCTGGCCGCAGGCTCCCTGTCAGGACTGCCCCCCACCCCAGGTCCCCGCGGGCGCTCACCAAGAACCACGCTGTCCGGCCTGGGCCAGCAGGAGCAGGGCTGCGTGCGGAACACCTGGTCGATAATCTTCTCCTTCACCTGGGAGATGGTGTCGCAGTTGAGGACCTTGACCGGGATGGCGTCCACGCCTTCGTCCTGCACGATCACGCTCACTGTCTGCGGGGAACACGGGGAGAAGGGCCGGGAGGCTCGGACCCTTGCGCTCACCCGCCCTCGGCGCCACAGAAGCCCTGCCCGGGATGCTGGCTGTGCCCTTCCCCAGCTAACATACCGTACACTCGCGGGGCACATGCACACAGGGCCACATTCATGCGTGGCTCGGGGGTTGTGGCTTCCACTGCCCCATCCGGGAACCACACCCACCAACCCAGTCCTGAGCGTGCCTTGTGCACAGGCCGCGTGGACCAGGGTGGCACAGAGAAGCACAGGCCCAGGCAGCACAGGCTGCGCTGTACCCAGAGCGGGGCAAACCACCTGGTCCTGAGGCTGGCCCTGCACCTCCTCCCCGGCCAGCTCGGCTGTCCCCACCCCCAGGACTGTGCCTGCGGCCAGATGGAACCCCCAGCTCGGCCTCCGCGGGCTCACCAGCGGCGCGTACTCGACGTCATCGCCCAGCAGCCCCGTGTCGTTGAGCGTGTACTTGGCTTTCTTCTGCACGGCGTCCACCGGGCCCTTCTCCACCTGATGCTTGATGGCCTTGAAGAGCTTGTACAGGGGCTCGCCCGCGCTGTCCTGCAGGGCGCAGGGCCGGTGAGCGGCCAGGCAGGGCTGGCCACACACCACGGGGAGCAGGACCGGGCAGCGGGGCCGGGCTACCTCCAGGCCCCGAGTGACAGGTGCCCACCCCCGCCCAGGGCAGAGCCCACCTTGAGGTACTGGTACAGACAGATGGACATCCAGTTGGACAGCATTCTCTCCACCACCGTCTCAGACCTGGGGGTGTAGAGTGGCCTGGTACACCAACGGCCAAGCTGGCTCTTCCTTGTAACTGCCCACCCTCAGGCTGGTCCAGCCTCACTGTGCAGGCCCTGGGAACCTGCCAGGAGGCCGCTGTAGCCCAACGCCATCCCAGTCATCCTGACCTGAGGTGTCGTGGCTAAGTGACCACAGGGCAGGGAGGAGGGCGCTCTGGCTTTGTCTGCCCCCGCCACCAGCCATCTCTCTCCCTGTCCCTTGCAGCCCACAGGCTGTCTAAATGATCACCATACATGCCCTGGGTCATCCTGACCTGAAGTGTCATGGCTAAGTGACTACAGGGCAGGGAGGGGGGCACTCTGGCTTTGTGTCTGCCCCCGCCACCCACCATCTGTCTCCCTGTCCCCTGCAGCCCATGGGCTGCCTAAATGATCACCATGCAGGCCCTGGGAACTCGCCAGGAGGCCGCTGTGGCCCAGCGCCATCCCAGTCATGCTGGCCTGAGGTGTCGTGGCTAAGTGACTACAGGGCAGGGAGGGGGGGTGCTCTAGCTTTGTCTGCCCCAGCCACCAGCCGTCCCTCTCGCTGTGCCCTACAGCCCTAAATGAAGCCCTGTGCCCTGTCACCGTCTGTGTGGCCCCTGCCGCGCCACTCCACGCACCTGCGCAGCATCAGCTTGGGGTTCTTGGCCACCACGTACTGCTCCATGAGCTCGAGGAAGAGCGTGCGCATGATGTCCGTGTAGTACTCCAGCTTCCCGTGCAGCGCCACCGTCAGCAGCGACGCGAAGTAGACCTTGGCGCGGGCCGAGAACTCCCTCTGGTTCTCCAGGGTGTGGATGAACTGTGGGGCCGGCGCCCAGAGCCCGCTCAGCGCCGCCTGGTGGCCCCGCCAGGCGGCCCTCCATCCGCGAGGCCCCACCCTACTCACACAGCCCGGCCCCACTCACACGGCCCCGCCCCCCACACAAGGCCCCGCCCCACTCACGTTGATGAGAAAAGACTTGCTGTTGAGCAGGTTGGAGAACTGGTAGAGGGCCTGCTCCACCACGGGCCGCCGTGACTCGGGGATGTCCAGCTTGCCGGTGATCATGACGTCCTTGTCGCCGTCCTTGGAGGGCAGGAAGAACACGCGGTCAGTGTAGGTCTTGTAGTCCAGCGTGGGGATGCCCGCCTCGTGTACGTCGTTCGTCTGGTCCTCCATCTCGATCATCAGGTCTGGGGGAGGTGGGAGGCCGGGGTGAGGCATCCCCGTCCCCCCATGCTGCGGGGTGACCGAGGGGTTGACAGCAAGCGCCGAGGCGGCGCCTACCTGTGAACTCCTTCTTGCAGCGGTCCCGCACGCTCTCCTCCAGGCCCTCCAGCTGGGACTTGATCTTCTCGTACTCACGCTCGGCCTGCTGGCTCTTCCTCCTGCGGGACAGAGAGGCTCCTGGGTCCTGGCGGTCAGCTGCTAGGGGCTCGAGGATCGGGGGTGGGGGTGGTCAGCTGCTAGGGGCTCAAGGATCCGGAGGCTCTGCACATACCGCAGGCAGGGCGGGTGGATTGACGGAGGGGCAGGCAGGGGGCCGGGGGTGCCACTCGCTGCTGGTGGCAGGACTCACCAGTAGCAGTAGATGGACACAGCGATGATGGTCACCATGGGCACGATGACCAGCGGCAGGATGAGGCTGAGTGGCACGTCACTCGCACGGGTGTCGTACTCCACGCGGCCCAGCACCCATTCTCGGGAGCCGAACTTCACCTGCAGGGAGGAGGGGGGCTCAGGGCGGGCGCGGGCAGGCGTGGCTTCCCCGGAGAGCCCAGCGCTGCCACATGTGCTGGGCCCGCCTCCGCCCGCCGCCCGCACGCACAATGAACTCAGGCAGGTTGTGTGTCGTGTCACGCTTCTGCCTCCGCTTGGGCGGAGGCTGCACCTCGGGAGGCTCACAGTACAGGTCGGTCTCCGTCAGCGTCTTCATGATGCAGCGCTCGGCACCCACAAAGGCTTCGGCCTCCTGCAGCGTCATGGCCTTGTTCAGATTGGTGCCCTGGGAAGGGTAGAGGGCAGAGGTCAGGGTGACTGGTGGGGGAGAACCCTCAGGCTGTCCTGCCCTGGGGCCACGGTCTGTGGTGCTGCGGCCACCCGCTGCGGCCACGCTTACCCTGGCGTGGATGAGCTTGTTGACCTGCTTCTTGATGCCACCAGTGAAGTTCTCAAAGGTGGGGTCGGCCACGTACTCGAAGGCGCCGGCCTCGGTCCTGAGCGGGGCGCGGTGCCCGTCCATCTGAATCAGTGCCGTGAGGTTGTAGGCCTCGGGCTCCTCAGGGACAGCCGGGGACAAGAAGACGACCTTGCTGTCGTTGTAGAGCACATACTCGGTGCCCGTGACCTGCGCAACGGGTCCAGGTCATCAGGCCCCTGGGTGCAGACCCTGCCCCCCTCAGACAGGTCCCCGCTGGCTGGTGTCTGCCCTGCGTCCCCAGCCCACACCGGCACTGACCGTCACAGCCTGCAGGGGTCCAGCTTCCCGCCGCCGCCGCCAGGACTGCAGGGGCTCGGCAATGACAACCATGGCAAACTTCTGGATGAGCTTGAAGCCCTGACCGGTGACATTGATGCTCCGGCCACCACTGGGGAAGAGAGAGCAGGGCCTGAGTGGACTCAGCCACTTGCTGCAGCAAGGGGCCCTGCAGGCTCTGTCTCCTCGGCTCCCCCCGCACCTAGGCAGCACAGACAGGTGGCCGAGGGGGAGGCAAGCTTGGAGTGGGTGACATGACACAGGCAGGGCCAGAGGCAGGCAGGGCTCCTGGGAGGAAGCCCAGCTGGGGGTGGTGGGCTCTCCAGAGGATTCCACCTGCTGCCCAGGCCAGCCCCAACACAGTCTTCTCAGCTCGGTGCCACCATGACTGGTGCCATCCCAGTCAAGGTCCTCAACTGCGACACCATCTCCCAGGTGAAGGAGAAGATTATCGACCAGGTGTTCCGCACGCAGCCCTGCTCCTGCTGGCCCAGGCCGGACAGCGTGGTTCTCGGTGAGCGCCCATCAGGACCTGGGCCTGGTGGGGGGTGGTCCTGATAGGGAGCCTGTAGCCAGGACTCAGGTGCTGGGAAGGGGGCTGGACACCAATGGGGTAAGGGACAAGCAGGGACCAGCTGGGGGGAGGGGCCATACCTGACGAAGCTTCGAAGTGGCTCGAAGGCCTGCACCACTGGGTTCTCGCAGTAGGTGAAGGAGATGCCAGGGCTGGGCACCCGGGAGCCCCCGTAGGAGACCTCAAGAGCCACTTGGCCTGGAGCCGGCTGGGGGCCCGTGACACACTGCAGCTGCGTCCCGAACTTCGTCCTGCGGTGGGAAGTGCTGGTCAGCAGATCAGGCTGGTCTCACCTAGAGCAGGCGCAGGGTCATGCGGGGGAGGCCGCCCTCTGTTCCCAGGGCCAGCCAGACTCAGCAGCCATGGGCAACACCCACACTTCACAAGGGACGTCGCCAAGGGTCACCCGCACGTCTTCCTTGGAACCTGTGTCCAGGTTGGTGCCGTTGATGGTCAGTGTGGTGCCACCGGCCTGTGGTCCCTGCCCTGGCTCCACGCTGAGAGGCTGGGGCTGCTAAAAGAGCAATGGCAAGCCATGGTTACGGCCAGGGGCCAGGGCCCCAGGGCTGATCTGTACTGGGTAACTGTTGTTAGAACTCAGCAGGGCAGCAGGGCGCGGTGGCACACGCCTGTAATCCCAGCAGCTCGGGAAGCAGAGGCAGGAGGATCGCCAGTTCAAGACCAGAGGCAGTCTGCGTAACTTAGTGAGACCCTGTCTCAAAAAAGTAAAAAAAAAGTGGACTGAGAGTGCAGCTCGGTGGTCCAGCACTTACAGAGCATGCAGGCACGAGGCCCTGGGGTCAACCCCCAGGTCCACACACAAAAAAAAACACCTCAGCAGAGCACAGCCACATCCAAAGCAGACCCCGAACCCCAGGAACAGAGGCCAGGCCCACCTACGCCTCCCAACCCGCAGGTCCAGCCCAGGACCCAAAAGGCCAGGCACTTACTTGGTAGGTAAACTGGACACCAGGTGGGGAATGGCCGAGCTTCCCACTGATATCCACCTCGACGCCCCCGGTGAAGGGCGCCTCTGAGGCCTCAACCTCGCACACAATCCTGTAGGAGACAGGCCCCCAGCCCTGAACACCTGGGGCTGCCTTGCTGCAGGTGAGCGGCGTGCACGCACTGCCCCTCCCACGCCCTGGCCTCTCCAACCACCTGGTCACCAGCCCCCGAGGCCCCCGGCTGGGGTCGCCCACTCACCGCGTGGACACTGAGTACCACTCCGGTGCAAAGGCACAGCCCCGGCCGGCCACCGTGATCCTCTTCACGTCGTCCGCTTTGATGCCCAGGTTGGAGCCCAGGATGGTGACGCGGATGCCTCCGCCCAGGGGGCCCGTCTCGGGCTGGATCTGAAACAGGCGGGGCCGGGTGACCAGGCGGGGTGGGGCAGGAGGGGGACGGGCGGGCGGCCCGGGCCCAGCCGCGCACACTCACCCTGGTGATGACGGGCGGCGGGCAGTCGGAGGTGGTGTTGCTGCACAGAGCCTCGTACACACACCTTCCCTGCTCTTGGCACCACACGCATTTGTAGTTAGCCTCGGCAGCCAGACACAGGCTGCAGTCGCTTCGGCCGAAGGAGCAGTTGTAGAGGGTCACTGTGGAGGAGGATGCGCGGTCAGCAGGTCGCCCTGCCCCAGGCCCCGCCCCACCAGGCCCCAACCCCGCCCCTGCCACGCCCCTCCAGGCCCCACCTACCTTGGAGTTTGCTGTCGATATTCTTGCCATAGGATTTGACGTATAGGTGAAGGGGCAGTGTCTCATTGCCATCATGGGACAGCTGGGGGGACACAAAAGGACGCATCGCACTGTTGACCCCACCCAGAGGGGTGACCACCATATATATATGCACAACAGCCACAGGGTGGTCCCTCCATGGCCAAGGGTCACCAAGAGCCACTGAGTGGCCAGAAGTGGGAGGGCGTCAGGTACACGTGGGACACAGACACAGACGTGCTGGTGTCTGCTAGAGGTAAAGGGGCGACGGATCCCTTGATGACGTGACATGGGTTTGGATGTGGCGGGCCACTGCGTCCTTCACAGGGCAGGGGCACTGAGCCGGGCTCTGTTCCAGGGCCCCCCTCTTGCACCACCCTAGGGGCTGTGGGAGCCTAGCCTGCCCCCCCCCCCCAAGCTGTACCTTGGGAGTGTGAAAGAAGAAGGTCCCTGGTTCTCGCATGGTCACCGGTCTCTCAAACTTCAGCAGGTCACTGCCCACATTCAGGGAGGAGACCTGCAGAGGGCCGAGTCAGCTCGTGCTGGACAAGCCACTGCCCGCCCTCCAAGGCCTCCGTCCTGGCCCTCCTGGGACCACCCGCTGGTGCCCAAGGGCGTTTACAGCTGCCCCAGGGCCTGTGTCTGTAGACACCTCTGAGCGTCCCCCACAACTGGGGCCACACCTGAGCCCACTGCCCGGCCCACCTGGCCTCCAGCCCAAGGGCCTCAACACACTGGTCTCTGTGGCCACCACACTCCTACCCCTCGAGAGGCCCCACATGCCCCCACCCCAACATCTCCTCAGCTGGGCCCTGAATGGGGGGGACCCAGGGTCCCAACTGCAGGGGAATGACCTGGAACAAGCCCCTCGGCCCTCTGCCAGCAGACGAGCCCCACTTCAGATCCTCCTCTACCTTCACGGTGTCCAGGTTTTTGCCCTGGAAGGTCACTTCCGTCTCATGGTTCATGGGGATGACCAGAGGGAGGGGCTCCAGGAACTGAGGGCAACTGTCCTCCTGAGAAAGGGCAGGGCAGGTCAGGCGGGGCGGCCAGTGGGGCCTTCCTGGGCGGTCGTGGCAGAGCGGCAGCCCCTCGGCCCTGTGGCTCACCATGTGGGCGCGGACGATGCCGTCCTCTGGGTTGGGGGAGGCTTCCCGGCACTCGTGGTAGCGCAGGTCCCACTGGCAGGTCCAGCGGTTGCTGGCACAGGAGATGCATCTGGGGAGAGGGTGGTGGTGAGGGCCCTGGGGACCTTGAGGGTGCCTGGGGTGGGGGGCCGGGAGCTGAGAGGGGCCCAGACTCACGGCAGGTTCTCCACCAGGCTCATGGCCTCCCGGCAGTCGTAGAAGGGGTACTCGTGGGAGGTGAGGAAGACGAGGCCCTGGCTGAAGAGGAGCTGTATGCTCACGGCCACGTGGTCTGTGGATGGCAGATGGGGACAGTGTCAGGGGGAGGCCACGGAGTGGAGGTTCTGGGGCAGGAGACAGCAAGGGCCTGGAGATGCCCCCCCCAGCGCAAGGTCCTCACTCTACTGGAGACCAAGAGTCAGTCTGTCCTGAGGCCTCACGGGCAAATGTGGAGACCCCTGTCTGCTAGGGGGCCCTGGCAGCCCTGACTCATGTGGGGCTCAGCTGGGCCTGTGTCGCCAGCCGACCTGGGCTCAGGTGTCAGCCCCAGGGTTGGCTCGCCTTCCTCCCCAGGGGCCGGCTGCTCTCGCACCCTTTCTGTTTCTGCGCTCGCTGGAGGGTGGAGGCTCCTCCAAGTCTGGGTGGGAGGGCCTGCCAGGCTCCTGCCCACGTCACCGTGTGGCCCCACTGCCCAGCACTCAGGGGACAGTTGTGGCTCCTGCCCTAGCCTGCATTCAGGCTCCGGGTCTCTGGGGATAGCCCTGCCGGTCTCAGGCTGGCTGGGCGGGGGTAGGGGGTGGTGCACAGATGGCAAGGCCTGGCCCCAGGGGCAGCCCAGTCACTGTGACAAAGGAGCAAGACGCCACTCTTACGACAGGGCAGGCGTTGCTGTGGGTGGCTCAGTATCACCTGTCAGGGGCCTCTGGGCCATGGGCACCAGCTCTTTCTTTCTTTCTTTTTTGTGGTACTGGGGGTTGAACCCAGGGCCTCATGCCTGCATGCTCTGCAAGTGCTGGGCCACTGAGCTGCACCCCCAGCCCTTTTGTTTTTTACTTATTGAGACAGGGTCTTGCTAAGTTATGCAGACTGCCTCTGGTCTCGAACTTGCGATCCTCCTGTCTCCGCCTCCCGAGCCACTGGGATTACAGGCGTGCGCTACCACACCTGGCTACAACTACTTTCTATCATCAGTTTCCCATGAAAACGCCTACGGTGATTTCTACTTAGACTGCATTAAACATATGAATTCACTTAGGAAGAAGTGACTCGGCCCGGGCACCAGCTCTTTCTCAGCATGCCCCTCCCCGTGGGTGCTGGGGTGTGGGCGCCACAGAGGCCTGTGCCCCCGATTGGCTCACATGTGGGGCTCAACAGGTTGGCACATGGGAGTGGACAAGCACACGTTGTGTCCCAGGAAGGGGGGCCGCGTCGGCGCAGGGCTGAAGGGCAGGGCCTCACCCTGGCCCGGCGGGGTGCTGGGAATGCTGCTCGGGGAGTTGCAGACCACGGTATTCCCCTCTCTGCGGGCAGGGTGCGGTGGCGCGTCACCGAAGACGCACAGCAGCTTGTCCTCCCCAGTCAGGGCAGGGAGGGGACTGACGGTCAGCTGTACCTGTGGGAGAGTGACCAGCTCACATCAGGACCCCTCTGGCCCCCGTGCCCTACTGCCCGGCATCGAGGGGTGGGAGGCCAGGGCCGTGTGGCTGCAGGGGGACCTCCGGCCCCACCCGAGCCCTGTTGGGCCTGCCTGTTCTGCAGCGGCCCCTGCGTGTGCAAGCTGATGTCCCGGAGGACCCTCTAGAACCTGACTCCACTTTGTCTAGAATGCCCGAGAGTGGCTGCCCAGTGCCCGGGCCCCAAAGCCCAGGCTGGGAGGGCAATGGGCCACAGCTCCCCTGTCCATCCAGCAGCTTCTTCTTCTTTTTTTTTTTTTTTTTTTTTTGTGGTACTGGGGATTGAACCCAGGCTGCATGCTCTGCAATTGCTGGACCACCGAGCTGCACCTTCAGCCCATTTTTTTTACTTTTTGAGACAGGGTCTCGCTAAATTACACAGACCGCCTGTAGTCTTGACCTTGCGATCCTCCTGCCTCCGCCTCCTGCGCCGCTGGGATGACAGGCGTGCGCTACCGCACCAGGCTCATCCAGCAGCTTCTGGCAGCAGCGGTGTCAGGGGAGCCTGGCCTGGCCCTGCCTCTGCCCTGCATGCCAGCCCCTGCCTGCCCCCTCCCCCCCACGTACCTCCCCCTGGGCCCGCCGGCTCATGTTCTGCGGCTGGGCTTCAGTGATGGCAATGCAGGACTTGTTCCGGCTCCACAGCCAGTGGCCGGTCTCCTCTGCCCGCGGGCACTCAGCCCTCCTGGTGCACCTGCGAGGAGAGGGGCGACCTCAGCCCCAGTACCTGGGTCTCCAGGTGGGGTCTTGCTCTCCCCAAGATAGCACGGTTAGTGTCTGCTCTTCAGGATCAGTCTACAGCCCCCTACCCCCCCAGGACAGCCAAGGTGCTCACCGTCCCTCGACGACACACCAGCCGCAGTAGGGGTCCTGGGAGTCGCGGCACTGGGCGCAGGTCGGGTAGCTCAGACACTCCTGCACCGGGAGCCGGAACACCTGAGGGCGGCAGGTGGAGAGGGATGTGGCTGCAGACACAGCGCCCTACCGTTGGCCGCAGACAGGCGTGGCACGACCAGTTTGTCCCGCCCTCAGCTCCAGGCCTTGAAAGCCTCAGACGCCAACTCAGGCTTGTGGTGTTGGGAGCGGCCGTGGACCAGGCTCCACGTGGCCTGGGACCCAGGTGGGGGGTCCTGGTGGCACCATCCCTGAGCAGGCCTCCTGCACCGGCTCCCTCTGAGGTAGTTCTTGGGAGCTCCTATACCACCCCCCTGCAAGCTCAGGGGCTGGGGCTGTGCTCTTGTCATCAGCTGCCGCCCTCTACCCGAGTAAACCGGCAGAGTTAGGTCTCTGCTCTCCTGACCCTGTCCATGGCCTCCCCTCCCCAGGGTAGAACCTTGGATGCGTGACCGAGGGAGGGACTTCCAGGAAGGTGTGGGAATCTACCAGGTCTGAGGGGGCGACTCCCACCCCTGGGGAGGTAAGGGGTGCGGCGGGGCTGGGAGAGGCCCTCTGTGTGCTGCCTCTGAGCACACGTCCTGTGCGTGCCCTGCCCCTCACGCTGTGCTGCCAGGGCTCCTTGCCTTCCCACCCCCTCTCAGGGGACACCCGCTGGACACCGAGCCACGCCCCCTCCGTCAGGATGGGTGGGGGCAGGGGCACAGAGGTGGGCAGCACTGTGGAGAGCCTGGCCAGCTCTCGGCTGACCTTGTCCTGGGTCATGGCATACAGGCTGGACAGGTCTCCAGAGAGCACCAGGTCCTGCTTGATTCTCTTGTTGATCTCCACGGGGATGGAGCCATACTCCGCGGAGGTACCGTCTGGGACAAGGTACACCTGCGGGTGCCAGGGCAGGCGTGTGAGCATGAGGCCCTGGGCCCAGGCACAGCCTCCCGGAGCCCCTCCACCCGGGCCCAGGGCCTCACCTTGAGGATCCGGCCATCAGAAGTGCCCAGGAAGGCAATGGTGTGGTTGTTCTCGGCAGTCACGGCCACTGCCGTCAGGTTCAGGCCCCCACGCTGCAGCAGGGCCGTGACAGTGAGCCCATCTCGGCTGCCCAGCGGGTAGGGCAGGTGCTCGGAGCCGCACCGGAAGTTCTCACTGGCGCCCTGTGGACCACGACATCGGCAAGGGTCACTGACCCCCTGGCCTCCGAGGCCCTTCTCAGGTAGGAATCTGAGCTGGGGGATGGTCCCTACCCTCCAGAACGCGTGGTCCCTCACGTGCACCTGAGAACAAGGACCCACGCGGTGGGGACCCTGCCCACCGTGCTCACTGCCATGTGTGCCAACGCCCAGCATGGGACTCACCCCAGAGGGGGGCCGGGCACCCTGAGAAGCAGCGTTCATGCATGCAGGCCTCCCGCTGCCCTGGGCCTCCGCCACAGCACCTGCATGCACCCTGGGAACAGGAGGGGCGCCGACGCCCAGGCAGACAGGAAACATACCGGTATGTGTCCGCCGCACTGGATCTCGCCGTGGAAGGGCTTGTAGAAGGTGTCGCGGCTCACCTCCCGGCTGCCCGTGTAGCAGGTGTTGCGGTTAGCCTCCAGCTTAGTGTGGACCTTGTCCAGCGGGAACAGGCAGAGCCCAGCACCGGGCCCCCCGCTGCTCCGGCCATCCCTGCTAAAGGCGGCATAGAGCACCCTGTCACTGCCCAGTGTGGCCACGGAGGCCGCCAGGCATGTGCCGAAGGCAGAGCCCTGGGGGTCGCTGGGATCCTCGCACTGCAGGTCCATCTCCACGTAGGAGTAGTAGAAAGGGTCATCCTTGCACATGCGTGCCAGCAGCGTGCGGTTCCGGGCGGGGTGTTTGTCCTGTTGGTTGAAGACGAAGAAGACGTAGAGGCTGTCCTCAAAGGCCGCCACGAACTGCTGCGTGTTGGTGGACAGGTAGCCAGCCTTGAAGGTGGTGTGGTCCGAGTAGGCCTCGAAGGCCTCCCTGCCCTCCACGCGGTCCAGCAGGCGCGTGCTCACGATGATGCCGTTGTCATGCAGCCCGTTGCCCTTGCCCACGAACAGCACGCGCTCGCCGCCGGGGCGTGTGGCGCTCACCAGCCCCACGGTGGCCACGCCCTCGTCGTTGCTGGCCACGAAGGACTTCTCGCCACTGCCGTCCTCGTAGAAGAGGCGCGTGGAGATGTTGCTCAGGGCGCGCAGGGCACAGATGCCCTTGAAGAGGCTGCCGCACTCCACCAGGCGCCTTCCGGGGGTGTCGAGCAGCAGCAGCTGGTTGACGTTGTTGGTGGGCACGGCCTCGTGGCACTGGCTGGCCTCGATGGGCGGCGTGCACTTCTTGCTGTCCGGGGCGGGGCCCGTGACCGCCTGCTGGCGGAGCTGCAGGTCGGCGCTCAGCTGGTGGAGCAGGTTCACGGCCCCCACGTACACCTCCCCGGAGGCCTCATCCACCACCAGGTGGTTCAGCTCCGTCTCGCTCTGGAAGCAGTCCGGCTTGCGGGGCCGCGGGCTGGCGCCCAGGCCCACCAGGGCCAAGAGGGTCAGGGCCCCGAGTGGCAGAGCCATTGCTCCTGGGACTCTGTAGGGAG
This sequence comes from Pedetes capensis, assembly GCA_007922755.1. NCBI lineage: Eukaryota > Metazoa > Chordata > Mammalia > Rodentia > Pedetidae > Pedetes > Pedetes capensis. The sequence goes on from VMDO01036525.1 coordinate 12,996, forward strand.
AGAGAAGGAGCAGGAGCCTGAGCCCAGGGCCTCCCCAGACCATCCCCACGACCAGAACACAGGCTGGAGAGGGTCGTGGTCCCCACACAAGCCGGCGACGCAGGGCCCGGACGCCCTCCTGACTTTGTACCATCTGTTCCCTTCTGGAAGTCTCCAAGAAAACTGTTTCCCACCCCTTCTCGAGAAGTTCACACCACAGTTTGCTTCTCCTAGTCTAACCTATGGCCAGGGCCAAGCTACTGCCATTGCAACTGCAGAATCACCTAGAAGACAAGGCCCCCACCCCCAGGTACCCAAACCTCCTGCGGGCCAGTCCCTAAGGTGACAGGACACACCTCCAGTGAGTCACCCAGCAGCTCACAGGTGCCTCTTCCTATGGCCCCAAGAAGCTATTGGAGGTCATGAGGCATCAGCCCCGAACCATAGCTTCAGTGCACTGGGACAGACCTGGGAACAGGTGGACCATACACTAGCTCTTTTTTTTTTTTTTTTTTTTTTTTGCGGTACTGGGGTTTGAACCCAGGGCCTCACACCTGCATGCTCTGCAAGTGCTGGACCACTGAGCTGCACCCTCAGCCCATTTTTTACTTTTTGAGACAGGGACTCGCTAAGTTACGCAGACTGCCTCTGGTCTCGAACTTGCAATCCTCATGCCTCTGCCTCCCAAGCCACTGGGATGACAGGCGTGCGCCACCGCATACTAGCTTTTCACCTAACCCTACACACATGGTGCAGCCTGAAGTATGCTGGAGATCAGAGCTGCAGCTCAAAGAGGGAAAGGGGCGTACGCACAGCCCCACCAATCACATGCTAGCTCTCTGTGCTTCCCAGAGCTCCTTGGGCCCAGGCTAGCCCCACCACCCTCCCACCTCTGGAGCTCTCGTCAGCAGCTGCCACCCTCTACCCGAGTAAACTGGCAGAGGACGTCTCTACTCTCCTGACCCTGTCCGTGGCCTCCCCTCCCCAGGGCAGAACCTTGGATGCGTGACCATGGGAGGGACTTCCAGGAAGGTGTGGGAATCTACCAGGTCTGAGGGGGCGACTTCCACCCCTGGAGTGGAAAGGGGGTGCTGCAGGGCTGGGAGAGGCCCTCTGTGTGCTGGTCTGAGCACATGCCCTGTGTGTGCCCTGCCCGGGGGCCTGTGCCTGTGCCTGTGTGGCAGGTGGATGTAGGAGGGAGGGGAAGTGCTTCGCAGAGGCGGGGCTCAGGGCCCCCAGGCAAGGAGACCCTCAGCAGCTCAGGGGCACCGACATCTCGGAAGAGCAAGCAGCAGGCAGGGACTGCCTCCACCCTTAACCCCAGTGAGGAGTTCTGTTTTGGCCAGAGCCCCCGAGCCAGCCCCTCCAGGCTGCCCTGTCTCAGTGCTCGCAAGCATCTACTCCTGGACCCACCTGTCTTCCTTGAGTGTGGCTGACCCTAAGTGACGGGGGCTCCTGCTATCCAGGGAAGCCCCATCCAGGGTGCCCAAGTGGGAGCGTTCCCCAACGGCAGAGACTCCCTGCCAGGGACTACCACACCCTTTAAAGCCACCTGAAACATCACCTCCTTGCCAGGCGCAGTGGCACACGCCTGTCATCCCAGCTCTTGGTGAGGTTGTTGGGTTAAGTGCACCTGTGGATGGGAAGGCAAAATACTATGGAATCTCCCTCCCATGCCAAACACTGGCAGCCACGGCTGTGGAGATGCTGTGGGAGGACAGCAGGGAGGCATCAGAATCCCAGGTCCTTGGTCTGAGTGGCTCGGCAGTCCCAAGGACCCTCTCAGCTCCTTCACTACCAGCCCATCCAGCAAGATTGCAGTGGTGCCTGTACTAAATCCACTTCTACATAAACACAGGATGGAGTAGGTTTTCTACACTGAATCCCGGTGGGTATGGTCACCGAACCTTCTCTGCCCCGAACCATCCTCACCTCAGCAATGGCATCTCTAATCCTAGCTCAGAGCTGGTTCCTATCAGAAGACAGTAACCACACCAATAATGTGAATAATAATAAAACTGGTATAAAGCACTGTCAAACGGCAAAACAAGGTGAACTACTAAAGCAGGTAGAGAGGACTCGAAAGAATACTGAAGCAGCACAGG
>VMDO01036526.1:0-15078 GCA_007922755.1 Pedetes capensis
GGGTATATATAGGGCGGACAGGAGGCCTGGGGCAGACCGCTGGGAGGCAGTGATATGGCCAAGATGGCTCCGAAGCCAGCAGCACCCAGCAGCTACACCACCCTGGCGACCTCCAACTCCCAGGGGAGGAAAAGGAGAAGAAGGGCTTCTTCCCAATCCACATCTAAGGGCAAGGTGAGCTGACCTGCCTGAGGTCCTCCTCTTGTTCCCCAAGACGCCTACCCTGGCCTGGCTGGGCACCAACCCCCCCAGACCACACCCCTTCCCGTGAAGCCCCGGCTCCTCACCCTCCTCCGCCACCTTCCCCCAAACCAAAGCCTTTCTCTGACCTCCCTGTTGTCCGTCCAGGTGTCCAGAAAGGCAGTGAAGCCGAAGAGATGCCCTCGAGGGAAACTGAGGAAGAAGCCCTCCCCCAGGGCGCGCGCCCTGCCGGCTGGAGCTGCGAGAGGGCCAGCGCCCTCCATCTGCACCTGTGAGCAGGACTGCGAGGAGCGTGAGAGCGAGGAGCGTGAGAGCGAGGCCGGAGGCCCTGGGGCCTCTGAGGCCTCCAGAGGCCCCGCCCCTGCGAATTGGGCAACTGTGTAGGCGGGGAATTTTACACCAACTGCTACATGGCAATGGTGATGAAAATAAAATACACCTCTTCTGAGGAGATGTGCGTGTCTGTGTGATCTCTGGTGGTGGGGAGGCAGGAGGGGAGGGAAGTTGCAACAGTGGGGGAAGGGAGGGAGTTGGGTGCTGTGGGGTTGAGGGGTCACATGGACAGGTTCACAGTGAACCAGGCATGGAGGACCAGGGCCAGGTGAGAGCTGAGCACTGAAGACAAATTCCTCCCTTAACACTTTACCCCATAGGAGAAGAGAAAAGGACTTTGTGTTTCTACTTGTGTTTACAAAGAGGAACTAGAAAGAAGGGGTTTGATGTGTGTGTGCTGACACTGCCAAAAAAGTACAAAAAGTAATTGCTTTCACGATAACTGCCTCACAATAGCTGTCATTACAGCACAACCTGTAATGGTTAATTCTTTATGTCACCTTAGCTACTCTATGGTACACAGACATTTAGTCACTCATCTAGAAGTAGGTGTGAAGGTATTTTGAAAATTTAATTAGCATCTTAATCAGTAGACTTTGTTTAAAGCAGATTACCCTCTATAACATGGGTCACCATCTATCAATCAAAGGCCTTAAAAGCATTCAAAATAAAGCTACTTAAGGGTTTTTTTCCTCTGTGATAAATGACAACAGCACAATCCCAGGGTTATATGCTAATTTCATGTTTAGTTTTATTGTTGGGTGTTGTTGAGTCGGATCCAACTCAGAGCAACCCAATGTACAACAGAATGAAACATTACTCAACACTGTGCCATGCCCTGCGCTATGTCAGTGCTTCTCAGCTATCTATACGGTTTTGGATGGCTGACTGTTTCCAGAGTGGGTTGACAGGTCCTTCTCCCATTTTTTGTGGTGCTGGAGATTGAACCCAGGGCCTCAGAATGTGCAGAGCAAGTACTTCATCAACTGAGCTAAACCCTGGCCCTGAATATGAAACTAGAAAGCTGTTATGATAGGCATATAGTGGTATCTCATGGTTTTAACTTGCATTTGCCAATGATCAACAATGTTGAACACCTTTTCATGTGCTTATTTGCCATCTATGGATTCTCTTTGCCTTTTTGAAGTGGCTACTGCTTGTCACGCTGTAGAGGCTTATGTGTTGCTGTGATGCTGATAGCTATGCCACCAGCATTTCAGATACCAGCAGGGCCACCCATGGTGGACAGGGTTCAGCTGAACTAAGACTAGGGAGAAGAACCCAGCAGCGAACTCCAGAAACAATTAGCCACCAAAACCTTATAAATAGCAGAGAAGCACTCTCAAATACAGTGCTGGAGAATGAGCTGGAGAATCATCTGGTTCTCAATATCTGGTTTGAACTTGAAGGCCCCTGTGTATCTCTCTGTGAGGCCGGAGCACTTTGTGTTTCTGGTATGTCACTTAACATATCACACCATTGCACTGAGAGGAGGGAGAATTAGGGGAAAGCCCTGGATTAGATTGTAACCCCCCTCCCCTCCCTGCTTCTCTCTAACTCCTGGGGGAGGTCACTGTGGATCTTCTCCCTCACTCCCCTCCCTGCTGGCTGGCTTCACCCGTCAGGTACAGCCTGAGTCTAGGAGGCAGCAGCTCAGGACCTCGTGGTGTGTGGGTGGCAGAGCTTCCCTAACTTTTTCACAGAGGCAGTGTGGTACAGCAGGAACGTTCCTGATTTGGAATCCCACATGCCCTTGCTTGTGCACTTACTCACTGGGGAGCTTTGGATAGGCTGGAAGGCATTCAGAAGACAACTGGGGAAAAGTTACCGCCTCAAAATAGAGTCAATCTTAAAGATGGGATTGAAGTGAAGCCCCTAGGACCTTCATTTGCTGATGTGACATGACTCAAAATGAGAAGAAACACTGTGGCTACAACAATGGGCTTATACATAAAAAGATCATGTGCATGGCACAGTGTTGGGTAGTGTTTTGTTCTGTTGTACATAAGGTCGCTATGAGTTGAACCTGACTCGACAACAACTAACAAAGAGCTTCTATGTACTACAATTACCATGTAGAATAAGACTGGTACTTGTACTAGGTAGGATAATACCATGTAGAACACTAGTAATATGTAAAATAAGACTGGCGAGTTCAGAGCAGACTTCCTTTGTTCCTAATCTTAGGAGAAAAGCATTCAGTCATTTTCAGTGTATTGTTGTTTGCAGGTTTTATGTAGATTATCTTTAGCTGGTTGTAGTAATTTCCCCCTCTCACTAATTTGCCAAAAAATTTTATCAAAAATGCCAGGCATGGTGGCGCACACCTGTAATCCCAGGCCAAGGCAGCAGGATCGCAAGTTTGAGACCAGAGGCAGTCTGCGTAACTTAGCAAGAACCTGTCTCAAAAAAAGTTAAAGAATGGGCTGGAGGTGGCAGCTCAGTGGTCCAGCACTTGCAAAGCATGCAAGTGTGAGGCCCTGGGTTCAACCTCCAGTACCACCAAAAAAATATATATATATCAAAAATGAGGGTTGATCTTTGTCATACGCTCTTTTCTGCCTAAAATTAATATGATGTGATGTTTCTTCAGCCTATTACATGGTAGATTATACTGATTGATTTCAAATATTGTATGTATATTGCATACCTAAACAAATCCCACTTAAGTCATGGTGTATAATTCTTTTTATGCATTTTTTATTCCATTTACTAATATTTTGTTGAGAATTTTTATGTCTAAGTGCATAAAAGATATTAATCTTCTGGTTTTCTTTGTGTAATCTTTGTCATTGGTATCAGAGCAATAATGGTATTGTGAAATGAGTTGGGAAGTATTCACTCCTCTTCAACTTTCTGGGAAAGTGTGTACCATTGTATTATTCTTTCCTTAAATATTTAAATTTAAATTTATCTGTGAAGTCATCTGATGTGGTGGTTTACTGGTGGGGAGATTTTAACCACTAATTCAATTTCTTTACTAGGGATAGGACAATTCAGATCATCTACTGCCTTCTGGGTAACTTGTATCTTATAAGGAATTTTTCCATTTGTCACAATTTGTTGAATTTTGGAGATAAGCTTGTTCATAATATTCTTATTATCTTTTTGCTGATAGTAGGATCTGTGGTAATTTTGCCTATCCACTGCAGATACTGGTAATGTGTATCTTCTCTCATTTTGTTCAAGCAAGAAGTTTATTTTATTGGTCTTTTCAAATCAATTTTTAGTGTCATTTCTTTTCTCTACTGGTGTTGTTTGCTTTCTAACTTACATTGACTAATTTGTTTTTCTCTTTCTGGTTTCATATTTAGGGCTGAGGTTTAGCTCACTTGGTAGAGTACTTGTTCTGCACACTCTGAGGCCCTGGGTTTGATCCCTAGCACTGCAAAAAAATGGGAGAAGGAACTAGCAGCCCACTCCAAAAACAATCAGCCATCAAAAACCATATGAATAGCAGAGAAGCACTGACATAGTGCTGGGCATGGCACAATTTTGGGGATCGCTTTGTTCTGTTGTACATAGGGTCACTATGAGTCACACGTGACTTGATAGCACCTAACAACAACAACAGTTACATACTGTTTTCTAAAATAAACATGTAAATGTCCAAATACCTCTTTAGTTGAGTCTCACCAATTTTGACATGTTGTATTTTCATTTTAACTCAATTACAATTTTTCATAATTTTTTTCTTAGGATTTCTTCTTTGATCTATGAGTTATTTAGAGGTATAACTTTAAAATTTCCAGATACTTTGGTATTTGCCAGATATATTTCTGTTATTGATTTCTAATTTAATTCTGATGTATAAGAACATACTTTCATTATCTCAATCCTTTCCATTCATTCCTGCTTAATCTGTAAACATTTCATGTGCACATTAAAAAGTATATTCTGAAAAAATGTATATATTAATATTGGATGGAGTGTTCTGTAGATACCAATTATGACATGTTGGTTGATATTGTTCAAGTCATGAATACCTTTATTGATGTTTGTGACTACTTCTATTGGTTACTGAAAAGGAGATAAAATTTCTAAATACCATGATAGATTTGTCTATTTTTCCTGTAAATTTTGCCTCATTTACTTTGAAGCTAATGTAGAAACTATCAAATGATATCATTAATACCTTACTCAAGCAAAATTTTGCTAATCAAACCAGATTCAGAAGAGGGCATGGAACCAGCAACATCATTGCTGACGTCAAATGGATATTAGCTGAAAACAGAAAATATCAGGAAGATGTCTATATATATTGCATTGACAATTGAAAGACATTTGACTGTGTGGATGCTAACAAATTATGGATAACATTTCCAAGAATGGGAATACTAGAGCACTTAATTGCATCATGAGGAATCTGTACATGAACCAGGAGACAGTCATTCAAACAGAACAAGGAAACACTGCCTGGTTTAAAGTGAAGAAAGGTGTGTTTCAGGGTTGTATCCTTTCACTGTACCTCTTCAATCTCTATGCTGAGCAAATAATCCAAGAAGCTGGACTTTATGAAGAATAATCTACTGTCACAATCGGAGGAAGACTCATTAACAACCTGCATTATGCAGCTGACACAACTTTGCTTGCTGAAAGTGAAGAAGATTTGAAACATTTACTAATGAATATCAAAGAATACAGCATTCAGTATGGGTCACCCCTCAACATCAAGAAAACAAAAATCCTTACAACTGAGTCAGTAAGTAACTTCATAATAAATGGAGAAAAGATTGAAGTTGCCCAAGATTTTGCTTTACTTGGTTCTACAATCAACACCCACAGACTCAGTAGTCAAGAACTCAAAAGATACATTGCATTGGGAAAAGCTGTTGCAAAAGACCTCTTTAACGTGTTGAAAAGTAAAGATGTCCCATTGAAGAGAAAGGTGAGCCATGGTATTTTCAGTTAGATCATATGGTTGTGAAATCTGGACATTTAATAAGGGAGACAGGAGAACTGATGCTTTTTAATTATGGTGCTGGAGACGGGTATTGAATATACCATGAACTGCCAAAAGAACCAACAGGTCTGTCCTAGAAGAAGTGCAACAAGAGTGCTCCTTGGAAGCAAGGATGGCTTGCCTGTATCTGACATATTTTGGTCATGTAGTCAGCAAGGATTAATCCCTGGAGAAGGACATCATGTTTGGGAGAGTGGCAGATCAACAACAACAACAAAAAAAAAGGAAGACCCTCAACAAGATAGATGGACAAAGTGTCTGCAACAATGGACTTAAACTTAAAAAAGATCATGTGCCACTCATATGTGGGAGCTGAATCAAAATTATAAGGAGGAAAAATCCTATTCAAAGGTCAGATCAAAATAAAAGGGAAAATAAAAGCTAAGAATGGTGTCAATATAAATGGTCTAGAAAATGCATGCAATTGTTCTAACAAGATAAAAACAAAGATCACTACAGGAAAAGTTTCTATCTTAGACAGAACTGGAATCCAAGGACATATAGAAAAATATTACCAAGTAAAAGATAGAGAAGACCTAGATGGCGAGGGTGGGAGGGGAAGCATACGGGAGGGTAAGGAGGAACCTATATGAATAATGTACATCAAAATGCATATATGGAAATGTCACAATGAAAAGCATGTCAGAATGAATCACATTAAGGTGTACATTAAAAGTTTCCAATAAAAATAAATAAATAAATAAAAAATGAAGTCCTTTGGCAAGATGAAAAAAAAAAAAAAGATCATGTGCATGGCACAGAATCACCGAGTGTTTCATTCTGTGGTACATAGGATCCCTATGAGTCAGACCTGACTCACAGCACCTGACAACAACATTATTAGATGTGGGCTGGGTTTTAGCTCATTTGGTAGAGTGCAGCTCAACACTTTCTGAGGACCTGAGTTCAATCCCCAACACCACAAATGTGGGAGAAGGACATGGCAGTCCACTCCCATGGCAATCCCAAAACAATCACAGGGTTTGAAAACCCTGTGAATGTCGCTATGAGTTGGACCCAACTCAATGGCACCTAACAACAATAAAATTATTAGGTGAATACACACTTAGAATTAGTATGTCTTCTTGGTATACTGACTCCTTATCATTATGAAACATTTATTTTTAATACCTGATAACATTACTTTTCTAAAATCTGCTTTCTCTAATTTAGTACCAATAATCCATGATATATCATTTACTATTCTATTTCTGATTTTTGTGTTTCCTTATATTTAAGTAGGGTTTTACAGAAAAATATAATTGAATCATTTTTATCAAATATAACAAACTTTACTTTTAAATTAGAGGGTTTAAACTAACCAAACGTTATATAATATCTCCAGGAGAAACCTATATCCAAGGATTGGTTAATGCTGGGGCTGAAGATCAGCCCCTTTGCCTCTCATTTACAATTATTGGTTATCAAGAATAAAACCTCTATAAATATTCACAAAAAAGTTAGCCAATTTACCTCAATTCAAGACAACTCTGAAGCATCATGCCAGTTCCAAAATTCCCCACAGGTTTAGGAAACTGATTCACTGCTGTGACTGAGTCACAGTTCAACTTTCCTTCTGCTACTTCTCCCTTCATATTTTTTCCACTTCCTCAGAGATATTGCTCCCATAAAACTTTCCAATAATCCTTCTGCATACAAATGTCTTGGGAATGTGACCAAACGTAGGCAGTTTTTAAATAGATGTAAACACATTCCAACCCTATGTCCCAGAAATTCTAATTCTAGATATTTCCTTCAAAATAAATGAGGTTGTATGTCTACAGAAATACTTGTATAAAATATTTGTATAAATGTTTATATCAGGATCATAACAGCCAAAAATGGAAACAAACCAAATGTCTCTTAACAGGTAAATGTCTAAACAAATTGTGATAAGTTCATAAAATGGAATTTAGTAAGAAGAATGAATAAAATACTGATCCATGCAGCACAACAAATTAATCACAACATCATGTTGAGTGAGAATCCTGACTAAAAAGAGTGCATACTCTTTGGATTCTAATTATATACTTGTAGAAAAATGGAGACCTAATTTATAATGATGGGCTCAGAATAGTGATTGCCTTGGATAATGCAAGTTAATATTAAAAATTAAACCTGAATAAATAAATATGTAGGAATTTTACCCCCAAAAATGAAACACAGTCCATAGGCATTTTAAAACTGAGAATTGTCTAGAACTAATTAAAAATCTGAATTATCTTTGGGAATGGTGGTGCATGCTTATAGTCCCAGTGACTTGGAAGGCAGAGGTAGAAGGATCATGGGTTCAAGGTGAGAGGTAGCCTGTGTAATTTAGGGTTATGAAGTGAATTATCACTCTGTCTACAGCCTGACCACGCTGGTGTCCAATCTCATCAGATCTCAGAAGTTAAGCAAGGTCAGACCTGTTTAGTACTTGGGTGGGAATACCGCCTGGGAATACCTGGTGCTGTAGGCTTGGGAGAAGGACCCGGCAACCCACTCCCAAAAAACAATCAGCCATTGAAAACCCTATGAATAGCAGAGAAGCACTGACATAGTGCCAGACATGATACAGTGTTATTGGGTGATTCTGTTACTAAATAGAAGTTATACTGCTAATATCAGTAACAACAAAATAATTCTCCACCCATAAGTTTATATCAAACTGAAATATATTTGATAGTTAACAGCAAAACAGAATTGCTTATAAATAAATTCATCTGCAAATTAACTGTTAACCCAGCACAACAGTGCAATATGGAAAGACTGTTGTTGTTAGGTGCCATTGAGTCGTGTCTGACTCATAGCGGCCATCATAGGGTTTTCAGTAGCTGATTGTTTCAGGATTGCTTCAGGATGGATGCTGGGGATTGAGCCCCGGGCCCTCAGAGAGTATGGAGCTGCGCTCAACCAACTGAGCTAAACCATGGAAAGATTAAAAGAAGTAAAAGGAACTCAACAAACACAAGCTTCGGCTGTTTACCAAAAACATCACCTCTAGCATATCAAGTATTAGAGGCACCACCCACCCAGTGAAATATGTTCAACAGCCGTGGGTAGTGTTTCGTTCTGCTTTATACAGGGTTGCTATGAGTCAGACCCAACTTGACAGCACCTAACAATAACAACAACCCAGAAATCAGACTGCTGAAGAGGTAGTAATTCTATGAACAGTGCACAAGAATCCCAATTTCCCCACATCCTCACCAACACTTGTTATTTTCTGGTTTTTTGATAGCTGTTGATGTTAGGTACTGTCAAGTGGGTGTCTGACTCATAGAGATCGTATGTACTATTGTCGTGTTTTTCTACTATTCATAGGATTTTCAATGGCTGGTTGTTTGGGGGGAGTGGGTTGTCGGGTTCTTCTCCCAAGCCTACAGCACCTGGTATTCCCAGGTGGTCTCCCATCCAAGTAATAACCAGGCCCGACCCTGCTTACCGAGATCTGACAGGGCCAGATGCCACAGTAGTACTGTCTGCAGGCAAGGTGCAGTCCAGGCTGGCCTCAAACTCATGATCCTCCTGCCTCATCCTCTTCAGCAAGTTGATTACCAGCATGCCCCACTATGCCTGGCTTTTTGATAGTAGCTATGCTAATTAGGAGAGAAAGAGAGAAGCCTAATAAAAACCACACCAGGTTCTTCCAAGACCCTGGAGTTTACATTCCTCACCCTCCTAATCAAAGAACAGGGCTGCACCCCCTTATCTAAGGAATGCCAAAAACCCCTGTCTGACCTCAGAGGTACTGCAGTAAATCCCTCGGCACTGACACAGCCCCTGGTAATTGTCTAAAAGTTGTTTCTTTAAAGATTTTGTAGTCCAGGACTTTCTACTTAGAATGCTCTGTAATGCCTGTGGACTGTTTAAAGTAGACAATCAAAGAGAAACACACAGACCCCCTTGTCTGCTAGTCTGTAAGTTCTATATATAGAACAGGGACAAATAAATTGGGGAGCACTGCTATTTTGGGACTTGAGCACCCCCCTAGTGCTCCTGGGGCAATAAAGCCCCTTCCTCTAATTAATACTGATTGTCAGATGATTCTTTCTCTCTGATGGGCTTTGCCTCCTACAACACTAATAGGTATGAGGTGGTATCTCATGGTAGTTTTGATTTGCATTTCCTTAATAGTTGGTGATGTTCAGCATCTTTTCATATGTTTATTGACCCTTTGTATATTTTCTTTAAAGAAATGGCTATTCAAGTCATTTGTCCATTTTTAATAAGATTGTATAGGGGTCTTTTGGTTTTTATTTTGGGGTTTTTTGTTGTTTTGTTTTGTTTGTATGTTTGCAGTAGTAGGGGGGCTGAACCCAGCGCTTCATGCATGTTAGGCAAGGGTTCTACCGCTGAGATGCGCCCACAGCCCCTTTTTAAATTTTTCTTATTTTGACACAGAATCTTGCTAAGTTGCATGGGCTGCCTCTGGCCTTGAACTCACCATCCTCTTGCTTCTGCCTCCTGAGTTGCTGGGATTAGAGGCATGTGACACAGTGCCAGGCTGGATTGTATGGGTCTTTTTGTTGTTCATTTGTAAAAGCTCTTTATCTATGGTGGATAACCCCTTATCAGACACATGAATTACAAATATTTTCTCTCATTTCGTGTGTTGCCTTTTCATTGTGTAGATGGAGTCCTTTGGTGTGCAGAAGTTTTTGCTTTTTTTTTTTTTTTTAGAAATTTTTAATGTACATCTTAATGTGATTCATTTTGACATGCTTTTCATTGTGACATTTCCATATATGAATTTTGATAAACATTATTCATATAGAAGTTTTGATGTGGTCCTATTTACTTGTTCTTTGCCTTTATTTTTTGGTGTCATAGCTAAGAAATCATTGCCATATCCAATGCTATGAAGCTTTTCGTCTGTTTTCATAAGTGTTTTATAGTTTTAGTGCTCAACTTTAGGTCTCCGATTTGTTTTGAGTTAATTTTTATATGTGGTGTGTGGTGAAAGTCCAACTAAACTCTTTTGCATATGGATGTCCAGTTGTTCCAACATAATTTGTTGAAGAATCTCAGTTCTTAGAAGAACAGACAAGGAGCAGAGTGACAAGGCCCTCCCATCTTCTTGCTAAGTCATTCACTCACTTTAAGACACTGGGCATGAATTCATTCAACCATGCATAATTCTGTGTTCAAACTCAAAATCCACCAATCTCCATAAAATTTAGGGAGTCTGTGGAATCAGATGTGGACAAATACATCTTTATTTGTACCAACCTCTGATTGAAATTTAGCATTATGCATAATGAATGCAAACAACCAACCACAGGAGGATTAGCAATACCCATGACTTTGTCAGCAAGAGAAATCCGTGATATTTTCATATCACATTAACTGTGGCAGCAACTCTCTCCAAATATCCTTTACACTTGTCACTACTTCAAAATTATAGTAATTATCAGACCTGCCACTCCACTTCATTATTTAATGCATTAATGAAGAGGCATGTATATTTTATATTACAATTATGATTTTAAAAAATACTTTGACAACTATATTTCAATAAAAATTGCTTTTTCTTGTGCTTTTACCTATTATCTTTCATGCATTCAAAAATATCATTATGAGGATGGATCCACAGCTTTCCCCTGACAACGAAGGAGAAGGAACAATATCCGTGCTGGGTACTGGCTCATGGCAGCCCATGACATGGACTTGGTCACTGGCTTTAAAAGATCCCAAGGTAGAAGGGAACACAGATATCTGTGTATAGATACAATGAATTCTGGTGATTTCTGGACTGGGACACCTGGCACTGTGGAAACCCAGTGGACTATACACCTCCAAATTGATCAGTCATTTCTTGGAGATGTGGGCCAACCCCAGTGATCTGTCTGTCCCTCTGTGCAGGGTAATGGGATTCAGAGAAACCAGCCCTGCCCCTCTTAGTAGCAACCGATCAGCTCCCTTCCCCCTCTTCTTCTGTCACCAGATATATTCAGCTGTGGGAGCAGAGATGCTCGATGTGCTCTCAGTAACTATGGAAATCCCAGGGTTTCCCTAGCAACAGCTCCAGATGGGTTTTGTTGCTAGGGAACGCTGGGATTTCCCAGGCTGCCAGATGAACAAGAGTATTATAGCTCCAGGGCAGAGGCACAAGCTTAGCTGTGGGTCTGAGCCCCGGGGATGATTTCCCTTGACTCTGATCCTTCTGGAGCACCCAGGATCTTAATTAAGTGAAGGGGGATGCACACTGAGTGAGAGGATCTTAAGAGAGGGTGGAGAAGGGAGTGCTGTGGGTAAGCAAACTAATTAGGAAAGTCCACATGAGCCTGAAAAATACCTGGAAGTAGAAGATGTTAGACTTTACAAAATTCCTCGAACTTCAAGTCCAGTACTTTGATGGTTATCAAGCACTTTCCCCAAGATTATCAAACAGCACACACCTGTTCAGTTTCAAGAGAAGGCTCAAGACTACAGGCACTGCTGGTGTCATGGGTGTGCAGCCTAGGTAGTCAGACAGTATCCCACACTTAGAAGGGCTCCATATGCTTGGTTTAATGCTCTACTGTCACCGACTTGGAATGCTTAATAATTTAAACAAGTGGCTCTGACTTTTTGTTTTGCAATGGACCCCATCAATTAACAGAAAGCAGCCAGAAGGCTTGATGCAAACAAACCTTCAGTGTGGGTGTGTCATCTGGGGTTCCCGTGGCAGAAATGTTCTAGGTGTTCAACTCAGAACTGGAGAAAATGAGGTTTCAGGGGTCTCCCAGTCTCATAAGAAAGACAGTCAGCATTAAGAAAATACAATCGGAATAAGACTGAGGAGGCAGTGTCACCAAGACCACAGCAGGTGGTAGCAGTATGGGCTCTTCCCATGTCTTAGCAGCCCTATATGAAGTGAACATTTCCCATCTTTTTATTCCTTGGTTGCTAATTCTATGGCAATAGGGAAAGCCCATGCAACCCTCTACATGCATTTAGTGAGGTTCTGCATGTCAGACCCTAGGAACACACCTGTTGGGAACTGAATTGTGCCTGCCCCCCAATATGGTGAAATCCTAATCCCTAGTACCACAGAAGGGGCTGGGAGTTAGCTCAGTTGGTAGAGCACTGTGCTTCAGTCTCTGACGTCCTGAGTTCGATTCCCAGCACTGCAAAAATGGGAGAAGGGCCTGGCAATCCACTCCCAAGGCAAATCCTGAAACAGCCATTGAAAACCCTATGAGGGTCGCTATGAGTCAGATACCGACTCGATGGCACCTAACAACAACAACAACAAGTACCACAGAATGTAACTTCGTTGATAGATAGGGCCTTTAAAGAGGTAACTAAGGTGCAGCCATACCACTGTGGCCTCCAATCCTGTCAGATATCGGAAGTTAAGCAGGGTCAGGCCTAGTTAGTACTTGGATGGGAGACCTCCTGGGAATACTAGGTGCTGTAGGCTTGGGAGAAGGACCTGGCAACCCACTCCCAAAAAACAATCAGCCATTGAAAACTCTATGAATAGCAGAGAAGCACTGACAATAGTGTTTTGCTTGTTGTACATAGGGTTGCTGTGAGTCAGATACCAACTCAATAGCACCTAACAACAACAAGGTGAGCTGAGGTCTTTAGGCAGACCCAATGCAGTATGATGGGTGTCCTTATGAGAAGAAGAAATTAGAAGACAGACCCACACAGAAATGCAGCCGTGTGATGACAGAAAGAAAAGGCAGCCACCTGTAAGTCAAGGAGAAAGGCCTCAGAGGAACCAGCCCTGCTGACCCCTTGAGAACTGTGGAGAAGTACTTTTCTTTGCTTGAAGCTCCCCCCCCCCCCGTCTGTTATTACGGCATTCCAAGCACCCTGATATAATATCATTCACTCCTCCAACTCCTGGGAAGCAAGGATTGTAAGTATTTCACAGAGGGGCCTGAGGCTCTGAGGGGTGAAGTATGTGGCTCAGGAATATAGTCTAATAAGCAGCCCTAACAGAACTTAAACCCAGTTTGGACTGACCTCCCCAGTCTATGTTTGCAACTTGGCAAGCCTAGGTGGGGTTGCATCCCAGCTTACCCAATTCAGAATATCTGCCTTGCTTTTCTAGGCATGCCCCTCCCTCTGCTGCCCTGTAGGCTCAGGCACTTCCTGACACAGATGTGCCCTTGAGCCCATGGCCAACACATATCTCCATTAGGTTGAAGTTTCTCCCAGCTTTCCTGTGGTTCATACTTCTGCCCTAAGCTGAGATGACTACCCCAGCTGGATCCTTTGACAAAAGGACTCTGGGGCCATGTCAACATTCATTGTCCTAAAGAACAAGCAAAAGAGTGGCTATTAAAGGCCTTGGCAAAGTCTCAGAAACCCAAGTGGCAGCTACCTAGGGTCCTGAACACCTCAGTGCTAGGGGGGCATCCATTGCTTAGTGTTAAGATGTCTGCAGCAAGAGAACTCAGACTCTGTGGTCTTCTGGTGGAGGAGCCATACAGCCCCCTCTTTGATTCTCTCCTTTCTTCCCTGAGGCAGCCAGGTATCTTCCCAAGCAAAGAGACATCTACACAGAGAAAGCCATGCCACTCTCCAGGAAGACAAAAGCAACTGCAAGTGATTAAGGAGATTGCTTTTTCTTTTTTTAATTTATTTTAATAGTGCCTTATGGGGGTATAATGTACATATATAAATTGCAAAATCTTAAGTGTCCAGCCTGGTGAGAAATTTAACAAAGTACATGCCTATGTAACCATCATCCTGGTATAGATGGGGGTTGTGTTTTTAAATAGAAATGCACACTCTCTGCGACAAGCTCTCCATGCAAAGGGTGCCAGCTCTGGCCATACTACGTGTTGCACCCCCATAATGCAGAGTTGAGCATATGGTCAGTGCAATAGATGACCTCTCTATCGCAGCAGGATGAAGCCAGGGCAGAGAAGCCAGGGGCCAAAGAAGCACAGAAAGGCACTCAGATCCAGCCTGGAGGAGTCCTGGAAGACTCCCCTAGAGCACTGACATGTAAGCTGTGTCTTATAGAACAAAAAGCAGAGAGGAGAGGGGACATTATAGACAGAAGGGTGTGCAAATGCTTAGGGGTCTCAAAGGGCTCAGAAAAAAGAGTTCAGAGAACCTACAGTAAAGGATGGCTCATAGACTGCCATTTGGGGTCAGGGACAGGATACGATCATGAAGAAGTGACACCAAGCTTGTTTTCTGACTTAGAAGAGATTTCTGAGGCTAGAACAGTCAGTGCCTATCCAATGTTCGTGTCAGGTATTGGTGCGCAATACGTGGAGCAGAGAGAAGACACTGCATAGCTTTTTGAAGCAACATCCAAAATAAATGTGACTCTCTGCTTCAGAAGTGACATTGCAGAGCAACTTTCAGAAACAAGACTAATAGGTCACAGCACTAATTGGTCAAAGTAGCTAAAACCACCTTAGCACTGACATTAAAGCAGTCAATATCAAAGATATGTTTAAAGTTATAAAGTCCAAATGTATCTTTTTATTAGTAATTTTTAGTTAGTGTACAACTTAGTGGGTTTCATTATGACATTTCCATACATTCATATCATTGTACATTGTTCATGTTCACCTCCCTCATGACTCTCTCCCATGACCCCTTCCCCATCCCCTCCCTCTCTACCGATGTTCCCCCTTCTA
>VMDO01036527.1:0-15060 GCA_007922755.1 Pedetes capensis
ATGCAGGTTTTTATAATCATCTTTAAAAAGTCAAATTCTATGAAAATTAAAGCTATTTTGCTCAAATGAGGGACATTTAAAAATGGACATCACTGTATGTACTATCATTACAAGAATAAAAATCTAAACACAAGAGTTTCATACATTGTATGAAATGATGAAAATAAGACTTTTAAAAAGAAAAAACTAGCGTTTATAATTTTAACACAGCTTTGAAAAGTGATTTATGGTTTGAATTATTAGGTTCAGTATTATAAATTTTTAAATGTCAGTTTCAAAAGACAATGCTCTTAAGTTTCACGGTACTATATCATGTTACACAATGAAGAAAACACAATTATTATTCTCAGCACACAGATAGCAATAAAATAGGCTCTCCCAAGCAAACATATACATATGTACAATGTAAAGCTTTCCTAATGTACTAGGGTTATGGCATTATTTTATAATTGAATACTATTTATATAGCTCCATTAATTTATTTATTTACATGTATATTGACATACCCATTTGATTCATTGTTTTTTTTTTTTTTTTTTGAAACTACCTTTTTTTCAGTACTCAAGGAGTTAACTCAGGGATACTGAGCAGGTGCTCAGCCACTGAGCTGTATACACCATTCCTTAATTAATTAATTAATTAATTGATTTTGGGACAAGGTTTCACTAAATTGTACAGTCTGGCCTCTGACCTCGAACCTGTAATCCTCCTGTCTATGCCTCCTGAGTAGCTATGATTATAGGCATGTGCCATTGTGGCTGGCTGTTTTAATTTTGTTTTTAAGTGGCACATGATAATCATAAATACGTACAAGATATGGTGTTCGATTTTTTGATATATGTATATGCTGAAATGACCAAATCAGAATATTTATCATATCTATCTCTTCATACATTTATCATTCCATTTAGCGAGCATATTCAGTATCCTTTCTTCTATCTATTTTGATTATTCAAAGCAATATTTTTAACCATACTCATTCTGCTGTGTAATGTGACACTAGAATTTTTCCTGCTCTCTACCTCCAACTTGTACCTGTTGACAAATCTCTCCCTATCCTTCCATACCCACGACCCTCCCTGGAACCTGGTAGCCATTATTCTATTCTCTATTTCTATGAAATTAAGTTATTTAAATTCCACGTGTGAGTGAGGTCATGCAGTATTTGTCTTTCTGTGGCAGGCTAATTTTACTGAATATGTTTTCCAGTTTATCTATCTTGCAAAAATGATATAGTTTCATTATTTTTATGGCTGTATGGTATTCCACTGTGTGTATGTGTGTGTGTGTATGCATGTATGTGTGTACTCCCTACTTTCTTTATCAATAAAAGCCACTAATGAATATGTATAATGATTCCATATCTTAATTATTCTGAATAAATTACATCTTCAAGAAAATTTCCCCTAACAAATTATTAATCCTGGACAACAATATGGCACTTATTTTGTGTGTGTGTGTGTGTGTGTGTGTGTGTGTGTGTGTGTGTGTGTATAAAATTAATGGAGCTATATTTATGAGTACCTTTATCTTTTATTAGAGCTAATGGAAAAACTCTATGTCTGAACCGGGAATGGTGGAGAATGCCTATAATCTCAGTGACTCAGGAGGCAGAGACAGGAGTATCACAAGTTCCAGGCCAGGGGTAGTCTGCATAATTTAGCAAAACCCTGTCTAAAAAGGTAAAAAAAAAAAAAAAAGAAAAAAGAAAGAAAAAGAAAAGAAAGAAAAAAGTGTATATCCTATAACAATTACAGGTAGGATACAGGGAGATTCTTGTCAATACTAGAATTAATGCAGAAAGTAATCCATTTGTGACCATAAGAAAATCTACTGTTTGGTTCAGTGGGAAAATATGACAATAGTCACTAAAACATCAATTTAATTAACCTTAATTTCTCTACAATTGCCTTGTATACTCTGTTGGTTTGAACAAAGAAAGAAAAAAGTCAGTTATGAAATGGAACATATAACAATACTATTTTGTTTTTCTTTTCTCCCCCACTAGAGCATTTAATGCCTTAAAATTAAGAATAAATGCTCCTAAGGAATTCTTGGCATTGCAAAGTCCCACATAGAGCATATACACACTGTTGTTGTTGTTAAATGTTATCAAGTTGAATCTGATTTATGGTGACCCTATGTACAATAGGTTTTTCCTGGTGATAAAACTCTAGCTCCAATAATTATGATAGAAGCTAGGGAACTATTGGTGATACAGAAAGACCTAGTCCCTACAGTCACGAGAGCTTGCTGCTACTTAGAAAAAAACATCAAAACTCCTATATATCAGAAGTGTAAGGTTTGTCTGTTGAATAGAAAGAAAACTATTCAGCAGTCATGCTTTATTAATTCTGCCTAAAAAGTGAAATTCAGGCCTTAGTGTACTGAACTTATGTGTATTCAACCACTTTAAAGTAAGGAGTGGCTCAGACTGTACAGACTTCCCCTCCAAACATGAGTCCCAGGGAAGGGTGATCAGACCTCTGTGTTTATCTGTTCTGTCCGCCGGCTATCTCATTCCCAGAGTTCCTTACAAAGTATGAGTTCAGGATAATATGGGTATTGATTGGTTTTGCTTAGCAACAAAGATATTGTGACACAGCTCCACTGTATTTCACGTCTATGTTTCATTTTTTGTTTACGTTGTATGTTGTCCAATGGAAGATGTTCTAAATGGTATCTTTTCTAATGTCTTTAATACAAAATTGTTTTGGTTTCTTTCTTAACTACCCCACAGTGCTCTTTATAAATTTGTAGGACATATATTAATTTCTCAAACTGGATGAGAAGAATTTTACCCTGACCAGATTAAACTCTGTATTATGTAATCATTTTATTTACATATCGTTTGACAAAAATTGAGATATAAATTCCATGTACTACTATTTATTTCATTCTTACTTTCAGTGATATGAAAGACTGAGGTGTCAGAAATTTTCAGACACTAACATTCAATTGATCTTAAATTGTTTAATGTTCATTTTTAAAGGACATCATGTTAATGAGTATGTGGAATTGAATAAAGAGGAAATATATAAAATTATTGGAAAGCAAAGGTATTCTGATTATCCCTCAACTATAATGGCATTTATATATGTTTCTTCTTCTTCTTTTTTTTTTTTTTTTTTTTGTGGTACTGGTGGTTGAGCCCAGGGACTCACACTTGCATGCTTTGCAACTGCTGGACCACTGACCTGTACCCTCAGCCCCCTTTTTTTTTTTTTACTCTTTTGAGACAGTGTCTCACTAAATTGTGCAGACTGCCTCTCGTCTCCAACTTGCAATTCTCCTGCCTCCACCTCCTAAGCCTCTGGGATTATAGGCCTGCGCCACCACCCCTGGCCTATTTTGTTTCTTCTAAGTGAAAGGTTACATTTTATGACCACATGAATTTTTACATACACATAGTAATTTGAAAATTATAAATGTTTTAAGATTCTTCTACCATGAAGACTATGTACTACATGTATTATATTGGTAGTGAAATCCAGAGGAAAGAGAGACCATAAGATAAATATGTTGTTGTTGTTAGGTGCCTTAGAATCATATCCGACTCATAGCGACCCTCATAGGGTTTTCAATGACTGATTGTTTCGGGATTGCCTCGGGAGTAGATTGCCAGGTCCTTCTCCCATTTTTGCGGTGCTGGGAATTGAACTTGGGACCTCAGAGAGTGCAGCGCAGCGCTCTACCAACTGAGCTAAATCCCAGCCCTAGGATAAATATATAAATTTTAAATGTAAAAATTAAAATACACACAGATGCACATACATAAGGAGATTTATTTTAAGAAATAAAATAAGTGTTGTTGGTAGGTGGCATCAAGGCTGATCTGAATCATGGTGACACTATGTACAACAGAAGGTAACGCTCTCTGACGCTGTGCCATGTCTGGAACTATTGCCAATGCCTCTGTGCTATTCAAGGGTTTTCAATGGCTGGTTGGTTCAGAATTGGGGGGCCAAGTCCTTCTCCCATTCTTGGGGCGAGCTGGGGATTGAACCCAGAACCTTAGAGAGCACAGATCAGCCAACTCTACCAACTGAGCTTAAAGGCTGGCAAATGCAAAATTCACAGTGCACATTATCAGGCTAGAAACTTACACAGGACATGAGGTTGCAAGCTTGAGACAAAATTTCTTCTTCCCTGGAAAACTTTGAGTTTTGCTCTTAAGGCCCTCAACTAATTTGATGAGGATCACACACATTGTAAAGGGCAATCTATTTAAAGTTAACTATTTATAGATATTCCCACACCTGTCTGTCAGTTTGCCATAATGTGGGGACTTGAATATTGCTGTGATGCTGAAAACTGTGTTGTTGTTTTTGTTAGGTGCCGTCAAGTTGGTATCGACTCATAGTGACCCTCATAGGGTTTTCAATGCCTGACTGTTTCAGGATTGCCTTGGGAGTGGATTGCCAGGCCCTTCTCCCATTTTTGTGGTGCTGGGACTTGAACCCTGGACCTCAGAGACTGCAGCGCAGCACTCTACCAACTGAGCTAAATCTCAGCCTGCTGAAAACTATGCTACAAGTATTATAGATATCATTAAGGTCACCTACTGTGGATAGGTTTCAACTGAGCTTCCAGACTAAGACAGACTAGGGAGGAGGAACTGGTAGCCTACGCCCAAAAATTAGCTTTTGAAAACCCTGTGAATAGCAGAGAAACACTGTCAGATATAGTGCCACAAAAATAGCCCCCCCAGGTTGGAAGACCCTTAAAAGATGACTGGGCAAGAACTGCCTCCTCAAAGTAGAGTCTACCTTAATGATGGAAATGGATTAAAGCCCCTGAGACTTGCGTTTGCTGATGTGGCATGACTCAAAATGAGGAGGAACAACTGTAAATAATCATTAATAATTGGAATGTGGAATGTACATAATATGAATGTAGGAACATTAGAAATCATCAAAAATGAAATGGAGCCCATAAATATTGTCATCCTAGGCATCAGTGAGCTAAAATGGACTGGCATGGGCCATTTTGAATCAGATAATCATATGTTCTACTATGCTGGGAATGACAAAGAGAAATGGGGTTTCATTTATCAGCAAAAAAAGACATCTCAAAATTTGTCCTGAAGTACAATGCTATCAGTGATAGAGTAATAAACCAGGCACCTATAAGGAAGGCCAGCTAATAGTTAATATTACAGTTATTCAAATTTACACACCCACCACTAAAGACACAAATGAATTAGGGAAGATTTTACCAGTTCCTGCAATCTGAAATAGATTAAACATGCAATCAAAATGGACTGATAATTACTGTGACTGGAACGGAAAAGTTGGAAAGAAAGAAGACGACTCAGAAGTCAGAAAATATAGCCTTGCTAAAAAAAAAATGATGCTGGAGATTGCAGGATAGAATTATGTCAGATCAATTACTTTTTTATTGCCAATACATTTTTTTTTCAACAACATAAATGGTGACTATACACATGGACAGAATTGGAAAGTGTTTTGATCTGCTATACATAGGGTTGCTATGAGTCGGACTCAACTCAACACGGCACCTAACAACAACATACACATGGAATTGACCATATGGAACATATAGAAACAAATGGACTCTATTTGTGAAAAGAGATAATGGAAAAGTTCAATATCAAATGTCAGAATGAGACCAGGTGCTGATGGATCAGACCATCAACTGCTCATATAGAAAGTTCAAATTGAAACAGAAGAAAATTAGAACAAGTGTACAGATGCCAAGGTATGACCTTGAATCTGTCACATCTGAGTTCAGAGACCACCACAAGAATAGGTTTGATACATTAGACATGAATGATGCAAGACCAGATGAGTTGTGGCATGACATCAAAGACATCATTTATGAGGAAACCAAAAGGTTATTAAAAAGACAGGAAAAAAAGGAAAGATCAAGTTATATGTCAAAAGAGACTCTGAAACTTGCCCTTGAGTGTCCATCAGCTAAAGTAAAATGAAGACATGATGAAGTTAAGGAACTAAACAGAAGATTTGAAAGGACAGTTTGAGAAGAAATACCAAATATTATAATGTGCAAAGACCTGGAGATAGAAAACAAAACATGTTATGTTTTCTCAAGCTTCAGGAATTGAAGAAAGAACTCAAGCCTTGGGTAGTAATAGTGAAGGATTCCACAGGGAAAATACTAAATGACTCAGGAAACATCAAAAGAAGATGGAAGGAATATACAGAGTCATTATAACAAAAAGAATTTGTGGATGACCAACCATTTCAAAAGGTTGCTTACAATCAAGAACCAATGGTATTGAAGGATGATGTACACACTGGCCTGAAGAAATTTGGCAAAACACATGGCTCCAGCAATTGATGGATTACCAAAAAGAAGTTTCAACAAACAGATGCCACAGTGGAGGTGCTAAATTATTTACGCCAAGAGATTTGGAAAATAGCTACCTGGCCAACTGACTGGGAGAGACTCATATTTGTGCCTATTCCCAAGAAAAGGGATCCAACTGAATGTGGAAACTGTTGGATGATATCATTAATATCACATGCAAGCAAAATTTTGATGAAGATCATTCACAAGCGACTACAGCAGTATATAGATAGGGACCTGCTGGAAAATTAAGCCAGATTCAGAAGAGGGCATGGAACCAGGGACATAATTATATTGATGTCAGATGGATATTATCCAAAAGCAAAGAATACCAACAAGATGTTTATATATGTTTTATTGACCATGTTGACTAGGTGCAGCATAACAAATTATGGATGGCAAAATGAAGAATGAGAATAGCAGAGCACCTAATTGTATTCATGAGGAATCTATACATGGACTAGAATGCGGTCTTTTGATCAGAATAAGGAAACACCACTTAAAGTCGAGAAAGGTGTTTGTATCCTTTTACTGTACCTCTTCAATTTCTATGCTGAGTGAATAATCTGAGAAACTGGACTTTATGAAGAAGAACATGGCATCATGATTGGAGGAAGTTTCATTAACCTATGCCATGTAGATAACACAACTCTGCTTGCTGAAAGGGAAGAGGATTTGAAACATTTACTTATGAAGATCAAAAAATATAGCCTTCAGTATGGATTGCAACTCAGCATCAGCAAAGCAAAAATCCTTACAACTGGATCACTCTTCATCTTCATGATAAATGGAGAAAAGATTGATATTGTCCAAAATTTCCCTTACTTGGTTTTAAAATCAACACCCATGGAATCAGCAGGCAAGAAATGGAAAGAGGCATTGTATTGGGAATACCTGTTGCAAAATACCACTTTAAAGTGTTGAAAAGTAAAGATATCACATTGAAGACAAGAGTGTGCCTGACTCATGGCATGGTACTTTCAGTCACATTATATGGTTGTGAAAGCTGGACATTGAATAAGGGAGACAAGAAAAGAATTGATGCTTAGAATTATGATGCTATAGATGAATATTGAATATACCATGGACTGCAAAGAGAACCAACATATCTGTCTTTCATCTACTATCTCCTATGGTTTCCTCAGGACCTGTCCTTAACTGTCCTTACTTTTATGTGCAAAGCCTTTGAAATGAAAACAAATTGTATAACAATTGAAAACTGAAATTCCACATACATGCTATTCCAGCCTCATCAATTTACAGATAAGGATAACTCCAGAAAGCTTCTCTGGATCGCTGGTTCAAGAAGATGCAGGAGCCCATTTCCCTAGTTCTTTCACTAATTTGTATGTAACCAAGTATTTCCTCTGTAGTGGATTGGACAGTGCCCTCCTCTGATTCATGCTTTTAGATTCTCTGAATGTGCTCCTGTTTGGGTAAAAGAATCTTTGTGGATGTAATTGGTTAAGATGAAGTCCAACTGAAATATGGTAAGTCCCAGGTCCAATGATTGTTACCCTTATAAAAAGAAAGAGATAAACAGAAAAGAACATCATGTGAAAAACCAGAAACACCCAGGGAAAATGGTCAGATAAAGAGAGAAGTAGAGATCAAAGTAATACTGCCAGAAGGCAGGAATACCAGAAGCCACTAGAAACTTGACAAGGGAAAGAAGAACCTTTTGCTAGAGCCTTCAGAGGGAATAAATCCATGCTCACACCTTCATTTTGGACATACAGCCTCTAGAGCTATGAGAGAATCAAATTATGCTGTTTCTGTGTGACCCTAAGAAATGCACACATACTCATTACTCTTGGCAATTTGAGCTGTCTCTATTTCCCTTACATTTCTTTAGGAAGGACCAATGATGTTTCCACAGAGAAATCTTAAATGGGTTGTGTTAAATTTAAGAGAAAGTTGGGATTCTGTCTCCATATAGAGGAAGGCCCCGTTTGGGCACGTCTCTTCAACTTTGCATAGTTGGAAAAGCAGTGGCAGAGTGGATTAGACTGTCATGTACCCTTTTAGGAAGGAAGAAATTCTCCTTCACAGGCGTACAGTTAGAGCAATGCAGAGTGATTTATGTGTATGGAAATGTCATAATGAAATCTGTTATGTTGAACACTAAATTACTAATAAAATTAGATTACTGTGAAAAAATAATACAATAAAAAATAAAACCATGTTTCCATAAAAACTAGTGACCTGGTAACAGGTTTCTTTTTTTTTTTTTTTTTTTTTTTTGCCATATTAGTTAAATTGAATTGAATTCTACTAAGTTCGGTCAAAACTCCTGTCCACAGTTCTTGTTTTCCCAAGAGAATTAACTGACCTAGTGTGTGGAACGTATTTACCCCAGAATTCAAATGAACAATCAAAACTGTTAGATGACTTTTGAAAGTATGATTCTCAATTTAGAGGCATGCTGCACCCAAAGACTCATTGAGCAGGTCTAACTAAATAAAAACAGTAGCCCAAATAATTAAGGGCAAAGTCGTGACCTTTAATGATCCCTTAGTTCATCTCTGACAGAAAGTGAATTTTAATTACCATTAATTTACTGTCTACATAAAGGTATGATGCAATTTTAATCTGCCTAAAGAGAGTCTTCAGTTACTTTTGTACATTAGGTGCTCTCATGGGAGCCAGTATTAATTACTCTTACACAGAAACAAAAGTAAATAACATTCTCAAGGCATTTTCTGACAACTGTCAGCGTACCTGTACATAAAATTTTAATTGTGTCCTGGGTGGCACCTAATATAAAATTATCCTTGAGAGCTTTTAGGAGAACTTTAAACTTCAGTTATCATGTAAAGAAAGCTTAATATCTAATTTTCTGATTATATTTTTCAGGCAGCACAAATTATGTTTAATTTATGTGACTAGATCTGGAAGTTTGATATGTGGTTCAGATCAAATTTAATTTCCTACTGAAATTACCAAGTTTGAAAAAAATACCACTACATTGTTATATGTTTTTATGAATCTACAAATTGGTTTTATAATAGTTCCTTTATGGATACATTCATGTGTATAAACAGGGTTTTTTTTCAAATTTTAATATATTATTGCACAATTTTATTTAGAAGGCTATTTCTGCAGTTATTAAATCTCTAAAATTTGATTTCCATTTCAAGTATCTCTTAGAAGTGAATTTTGAAAAGGCAGCCAGGCAAAAAAGTAGAAAGTGTGGGACTTTTATTTAAGAATGTTTATCAGTTATATATTACTGTGTAAATAAAACAAAACAAAACAACAAAAACCCAAAACTTCATGATTTAGAGAAACCCTCCTTTGTTCACCCCTGCCTTCTGTAGGTCATCACTTGGGCTGAGCTCATGGTGGCTGGGCTCTGTTACTGTGTTCAGTTCCCAGTCTTAGTGAATTGGCTAGAGGATCACTGGTCTCTAAAATCGCCTCACTCATCTCCTATTGTTAGTTCCCGGTTGACTGATATGACAGGACAACTAGGCTACATGTCTCTTACCACTCTGTGGGCTGGCATGGGCTTGTTCATATGACAGCGTGGCAGAGTTCAGTGGTCAGAGTGCAGTGGAAAAGGCCTCCCAGACTGTAGGTTTGAAAGTGGCACAAATTCCATTTATTACACATTCTATGTCTCGAAGCAAGGTACAATCCCATCAAGATCGAAGGCAAAAGCGAGGCGTGGTGGGTGGTGGTGCACGCCTTTAATCCCAGTAACTTGAAAGGCTGAGGCAGGAGGATCTGAAGTTCAGAGGCAACCTGTGAAACTTAAGGATATCTATCTCTAAATAAAAAATAAAAATAAAAAATTGGCTGTGGGTGCAGTGGTCCAGTGGTGGAGATAGAGATGGTAGGACACTCTCAATGTATGTGCCAGGCCCTGGGTTCAACTGCCAAGTACTGGGGGAAAAAAAAAAAAAAAAAAAAAAACAAGGAATAAATGCATAGACTCCACATATTTTGCCAATTCACAATGCAAAAATATGTAATTACAGACTAAAATGAAGAATCCTGGTCATTTTTATGGCCTAAGAATGTTTGTCAAAAACGGAACCACCCTGAGGCTCTACACAAAGATTCTGATTTCATTTGATCTGGAAATCACTTCAGTAATGTTGATTGAGTAGGAACAACTCATTAACAATACTCAGAGTACTCAGGTCCTTGTAAAGTCAGGGTAGCTCAAAATCTTAAGTGTTAATTTCCTTATCAATAAAATGATGAATTAAAGTTAATAGCTTTAGGTCCCCAATCAGTTCTATAATTCTTGCCATCTAACATCAATTATCAAAAAAAATCCACATAATCCAGTATTATCAAATATTGTAATATACCCTTACTTAGTATAGTCCATTTTTTATAATTAGATATTTTAAAAATGGTATCTTTCTCTATAAGATTTCAAAGAAATAAGTCTTGATGCAAAGAGCTTAAGTAATCTAAATAATAAACTTTTTATGTCTATTGTTATTGTTGTTAGATGGCCTTGAATCAGATTCAAGTCATAGTGACCCTCCATACAACAGATGAAACACTACCCAGCAGTGTGCTATGCCTGGCACGATTGTCAGTGCTTCTCTGCTATTCATAAGGTTTTCATTGGCTGACTGTGTTGTGGGGAATGGGACTACCAGGTCCTTCTCCCAAGCCTACAGCACCTGGAATTACCAGGTAGTCTCCCATCCAAGTACTAACCATACTGGAACCTGCTTAGCTTCTGAGATCTGATGGGATCGGATGCCAGGGTAGTATGGCTGCAGGCTTTTATATTTAGTGCACATATTTCTTTAGACTTTTCTATGTTTTGATATGAGTACTATTTCATGGTTATATACTTCATACAGTATCTTATAATAATAATAATTTTTAAAAGGGTGGGAGTTTATGCTTGAGAACATCCAAATTTTTCTTCATTTTATCTTATGGTTCTTAGAAAGGATTCCTAAGGAGGGTATATTTGAACTAAATCTTATGGATGAGCCCTGCCACGGATTAGAAGTGTGAGTCAAGTAACAAAATGGACAAGTTGGAAATAACTCAGTTTCCATAAAGATGGGATATAGTGGTCAATGTGCTCTGCAAAGCAGAAGAGAGATGAAGTGAGATTTTTTTGCCAGAGGGGCTTGGATATGAAGCAAAGGCCCTGGGTGTCCCTTTGTAATATATCTGGGTATTTTTTAGGAGGTGAAAAATAAATTTTTCCAAATTATTGAAAATATCAAATCATCTAATAAATGATACTGATCGGAGTTTGTGTAGTGGATACAGGGAATTTACAATGTCCTGGGATGATCTGGAAATTAAAAAGCCTAGGAAGAAGTTTGAGGAGATCGTATATTTTGAGAAGGCCATGCTGAATGGAGGGAAGACAGAACTTACAAAGTCTATAAGAAAGAAAAACATCCATTACTAATAAAACAGTAAATTGTGACTTCAGTGAAACTAGTTCCAGCAGATTATAGTAAGGTATTGAGTGAATGTTTCAAAATAAGTAGAAGGGTGGATATAAATTATTCTGAGGAGTTTGGATGAAAACTGAGGATTTATTCTTTATATCCTACAGTGAACATATTAGGCATTTAAACATTATAATGTGTAGAGAGGTATAGATACATGTGTTTTTGTTGTTGTTGTTAGGTGCTGTCAAGTCGGTATCCGACTCATAGCGACCCTCTCTACAACAGGGGAATTACTTCTCTGCTGTTCATAGGGTTTTCAATGGCAGATTGATTTTTGGGAGGGGGTTGCCAGGTCCTTCTCCCAAGCCTACAGCTTCTGGTGTTCCCAGGTGGTCTCCCATCCAGGTACTAACCAGGCCTGATCCTGCTTAGCTTCCGAGATCTGACGGGATCGGATGCCACAGGGCTACTGCTGCAGGCCCTAGATACATGTGTATATATAATTTGAAGTTTTTGATTCTGCTTGATTTAATAGTTTTAAAGTCATGTGATTATGAGCTGAAAATGAAATGTCTGACTGAAGAACAATTTTTTTTCAAATATTTTTTTGAGAGAAGTCTTTCACACTCCCTAAAAAGAAGCATACTCTATCTCAAACCCACACTGAACTTCATTCCACCTGCAAGAGTTAATGTTATATGTCACCTTCATTAGGCCATATTTCCCAGATATTTACCAAACATTATTTTAGAGATTGCTGTGAAGATTTTTAAAGATGAGATAACCATTTTTTAAAGATGAGATTACCATTCAAATGAATAGACTTTGAATAAGGCTGATCACCTTACCCATACATAATATGGGTATGCCTCACCCAGTTAGTAAAAGCTCTTAGCAGCAAAAGACTGAACTCTTTCTAGTGTACAGGGAATGTTGTCAACAGATTGCCTTTGAAATTGAAATGCAGGGGCCAGGTGTGGTGGTGGCACAAACCTATATAATCCCAGCGGCTGGGGAGGCGGAGGCAGGAGGATCGCAAGTTTGAGACCAGAGGCAGTCTGGATAACGTAGTGAGACCCTGTCTCATAAAAAGTAAAAAAAAAAAAAAAAAAAAAAAAAAAAAAAAAAAAAAAAATGGGCTGAGGGTGCAGCTCAGTGGTCCAGCACTTGCAGAGCATGCAAGCAGGAGGCCCTGGGTTCAACCCCCAGTACTGCAAAAAAAAAAGAAAGAAAAAAAGAAAAGAAAATGAAATGCAGATCTTTTCTGGTTCCTCACCCTACTGCCTGAAACCCTACTCCTCAAAATTTGGACTTGACAATTTCCACACAATGTGTCTCTGGAGAACTCTAACTGATGTAACATGATATGTGACTATTGGAGGATTGGGAAATGCAATTTAGTAAAAGACTCCATTCTGATAAAAATCATTTCCCTGAACTTTTTAATTGTAGAGAATTTTTGTTGAATATTTGTATATAAAAATGGTATTGTAAGTATTATGTCATTACCCTCAGGTGATAGACCTTTTTGTACACTTCCTCATCCCTAATTGCTTTCTGTAGACATATTTTAATTGTTAGCCTTTCCTTCTGTGTCTGTGAATAATATGCAGAAACCAAGGGCACAAAGCAGTAATTAGTGAAAATATAAGTAAAACATTGTATTGTCTGAATATCATTAGCAAGAAAGGCTTTTTAAAGGTATCTTTGCCACTGAACTGAACAAAGTAACTGTAATGAGAACTTTAAATAACCCCCCCCCACACACACACACATACACACACACACACACACTGTTTAACCTTCTTATATTCCTTTGCTGTATTTTTAGTTTTCTAGTGACCTTCTAGGGCTGGGACTTAGCTCAGCTGGTAAGAGCGCTGCGCTGCAGTCTCTGAGGTCCCGATTTCGATTCCCAGCACCGCAAAAATGGGAGAAGGACCTGGCAATCCACTCCCAAGGCAATCCCAAAACAGTCAGCCATTGAAAACCCTATGAGTTGGATACGGACTCGACGGCACCTAACAACAATAACAGTGACCTTCTCATATAACAGGTAGTGGTATCAAGTAAAACAAATTAACCTTTTCCCAGAAACAATTCTCAGTGAATTATTTGAAAGACCATTTTGGTGCCTAATAGAAATTTTACTGAATAGAATTTAAGATGAACGTATAACAAATATGTTTGCCTCATTTTGGTCATTGTACTACTCAAAGTTATAAGACTTCCTATTCTGTGACTACTTATGTTATACAGTGGTCACATGTATCCTGGATAAAGATCTATTTTAATTAAAACAACTGTTTGAATGACTTCTGTGTTAATCTTTACAGAGTAAACACTATAGACTTCTCAATAGTCTACAAGACTCTATATAATGTGGCCTGTGGTTGTCTCCTTGACCTCACCTCCCCACACATCTCCCTCATTTCCCTCTGCTTGAGCACCACAGGCTTCTTTTTGTTCTTCAAACATGCAAAGCAAATTCTTACTGGAATGTTGTTCACACAGATATCTGCATACCAAAATCCTTTCTTTCTTACAGGTTTCTTATTTACATGTCATCTTCTCAGTTGTCCTTTCGCAGAATATCAATTGACCTTATCTTTCTTACCTATTTATTTTATATCAAAATATGCATGGTAATTATATAACATACATGCTGATTAGGAAATATTGACAATCTAGATAGACTTTAGGTTCCTTCCAGTCAGACCTTAAACTTACCAAGAGTAACATAGTGCTCAGGACTCACTGAGTGTAATGCACCACTGGCCTGACTAATGAGCCCTGGAAACTCAGGGGTGCTCATAACTCAGGTGCTCATGCTTAGTGTGCACAATGCAACTAGTGGTTCTCATCTAAGAAGATAGTTAGAAATACCTGAGCTTACTCCTGACACTCCCATACAACACATGCTTGATATCTACACATTCAGTCATCCCCATAAATTAGTATTTGTTCTTCCAACTACCATGTTGAGAGCTGAATATTCAAACCTATGTACAGGTACAATTTTAATAATTCCATGTTGTACGCCAACACATTTTTGAGGAGATTTGTCATAGTTCTTAACTCTTAAAAGTAATCAGTTATATTGAATTCATAAATTGGATACAATTCAACAATTTTTTTTGTATCTTAACTTGTCTATATACATTAAGAAAACTGTTTTTAGAGGCTCTCTGATTTCATTGTCAATTTATAACTATTTTGGCACATTCTATGATGAAAGAAGAGTGACATGTTGCAACTCAAAATCATTATTCATTTTGTTTATCTGCTCTTAAATAATAATAAAAAATATGCACATTCAAAAAATTACATGGAACCAGCC